>BPLQ01010797.1:0-15503 GCA_021605075.1 Caerostris darwini
ACTTTGAGCTGAGCGGTCGTGTTTTTTTTCCTCTCCCTCAAATCTGTTTGTTTTTTAATGTTTCTCCTCATTGGTATGTGATTTTTTCCTCTCTTAATCTCATTATTACCTTTCTCTATTTGATTTCTTTGGTTCTATGTTATTATTTTGTTGTATAAAATGAGCAGCTAAATTCTAGAATTCTTTTTTAGAACTTTTAGCTAAATTCTAGAATTCTTTTTTTTTCTTCTGTATTTTACTGTGTAGGCGCAGAATTGTTCGGGCTTTTTTTTAGCTACGAGCGTTTCTCACTGCCTTTACTCAGTAAAGTGCATATTTATTTTCTGTTTTAGTCAGTAGTTTCTTTAAATATTTGGTTTTGTTTATTTTATTTTATTATGGCTGTTGTCGAAGGAGTTTCGCTCTCCTCAAACAGCACAACCATGTCTCTCTCCCCTGCTGACCAATCAACCAGTATGCTTCATTTAATTGACGTTAATACTAACCCGACAGCGTTTAACTTTATTCAAGAAATTGATCAACTTAATATTAGCATTAACAATTTTTCTTCATTCATTGAGTGCGAAAACCTCAATGATCATCTGAACAACATTGAAAATTGCTTAAAAATTGAACCTCAAATACCTAATTTAGATCTTTTTATACAACTTACGCTTTCTAATATTACCAATAAAAACTTAAGGAAGCAAATGAGTTTGATCTTGCTGAAACTCAATGATTCAAACAACTCGGTAACTACTCCTACTAAAAAGAAAAAAGCAAAGAAAAAATTTAGCTAAACGGCCTAATACCAGTGATCCCACTGTTATCAAGTTATCTTCCAAATTTGCTTGCCTTAACCCCGATGAAAGTCTTGGTCCTAGTGATGCAGACAACATACCTCCTGCTAAAATTGAAGACATTTCAAAAAATGTTGATAAATTACATCTGGACGAAAACAGTATGGACACAGATCTCACTAATGACCATAATATTGCTTCTTCTTGTCCTGCACCCCATACTACTAAATATGTTCCTCCAATTATAATTGACAACATACAAAATTCTACTGAAATTCTTAAGAACTTCAACCAGATTACAAATTCAAAGATTGAAGGACGCCTTTCTGGAGGTAAATTAAAAGTTTTTCCAACCACACCTGATGACTACAGATCCATACGGAAGCAAATTGATCACCTGAAACTTAAAAGTCATACATTTGAATTGCCCCAAGAAAAGCAATTTAAAGTTGTAATTCGTGGACTGCCTTCAGATCTCCCAATTGATGTCATCATGCAGGAACTCCAAATTCGCCACTTTCATCCTGAATTCATAACTCCACTTCGTAATCGTGCTGGTACCGGCAATCTACCTCTGTACCTAATAGTTCTACCAAAAAATGAACAAAATAAAAGAATTTTCGACCTATCCACCTTATATTACTTTAGGGTCAAAGTTGAACCCCTCAGAAGAAAATCAGGACCCAACCAATGCTATAAATGTCAAGAATTCTATCATCATAGCAAATTCTGTACAAGAGACCCTCGATGCCTCAAATGTGCTGGACCTCATGCCACCAAAGAATGCACCAAAAGGCCAGATGAAGCTCCCAAATGCGCCCTTTGCTCTGGAGAGCATACTGCAAATTTCTCGGGTTGTCCTAAAAACCCTGCTAATTTCACTCCTGCTCCTCCCCCGAAGGTCAACGCTTGGACGGAGAGACTTAAAAAACAAGCACAACAAATGAAGCCTGAGAACTCCAACCAATTGTCTCTTCCCGTACATCAGAAGGCTTCTCTAACCCTTCCTCCTTCTTCAGATGACTTTCCAACTCTTCCTACCCAGACCTCTCACCATACTACTTCTTCCAATACTCTGCAGGCTTCCACGGAAACGCCTCCAATTCCACTCATTCTGCAACAATTAGTTGGGGTACTTTCAAATCTTTCTGTTTTAATAACTGCTCTTCAAAATCAACCAGTCAATAACATTCAATAGATCGACCAATAATTCTATCTTATGCGTGACTTGGAACTCCAATAGTCTGAAAGGAAAAATTAATGAATTACAAAATTTTATATCTGAAAATAAACCTCATGTAATTGCTCTCCAAGAAACACATCTTCGGCCAGGCGATTCCTTCAAAATTCCAAATTATATCATTTATCGCTCCGATCGTCTTACCCACAGAGGAGGGGGAATAAAAATATTAATCATCATCAAATTCATTTTACTACAACCAGCTTTGAAAACTCTGCTATCGTTATTAACCTCAAGAATAACAGAATAACCTAAAAATTACTGTTGCTAGCATTTATCGCCCTCCAATTGGTAGATTCCTCACACAAGAACTTGATACAATAGCGAACTCCAATCAACAAGTACTTCTACTTGGTGACTTCAATTCCAAGCATCCTGCATGGAATAATGGACGCAGCAACATAAATGGTTCTATTCTCTTCGATTGGACAAATCTTAATGCATTCAATGTTATTGCTCCTAATGATCCCACATATTTCTGCCTTGACAATCCTTGCAATAGTACTCTTGACATCGCACTTCTTAAAAATTTAAACGCCGGACCTGCTTCTTCTATCAACGATCTTTCCAGTGATCATAACCCTGTGATAGTTGAAGTCTCTCATAATTCATTTACGCCCTTCCTCAATAGCATAATCACAACTACCAATTGGAATATTTTTACTAAAATTCTCTCTCGAAGCATTCCTGGTAATCCAGTCATCTCCAATATTCAAGATATTGACAAATTAATTGATAAATTTAACTATGCTGTTACTTCTGCTATCAACCTTGCTAGCAAATCTAAAGAACACAGTACACCACACCAAAAACTTCCGACTGAAATCACCTCTAAAATTGCGGAAAAAAACAGAATTCGAAAATTATGGCAAGATACCAGGTTTCCTCCGTTCAAGCAATCCGTCAACAAGCTTCAAAAAGAAATAAAGCAAATGATTCACAAATTAAAAAATGACAGATGGAATGAATTTTTATTAGGCCTAAATCCAGAAGATAATTCTCTCTTCAAAATTAACAAACATTTTACCAAAAAATATCCCAAAATTCCTCCACTGGTTGGATACTCAGGTCTTATATTCTCATCTTCTGATAAAGCGAACTCTTTTGCTGAAAACCTTGAACTCTCCTTTCAAGAAAACACTGAACCTTGCGATTACTCACAAATTGAGCATGTTGAAGATACAGTAACTTCCTTTCTAGCTGATCATCAAAATTATCATAACAATATTTTTTTTTCTCCATCTGACATAATTAACTTAATCAAGAATCTCAACATTCGGAAATCTTCTGGACCTGACAACATTCCAAATAAAGCCTTAATGTGTCTCCCCCTTAATGCCATTACTCATCTTGCAAAAATCTACAACAGCTGTACTAAATATCACTACTTCCCTCCTATCTGGAAAAAAGCAAATATCATCATGTTCCCTAAACCTGGCCAAGATAGGAAATTTCCTCCAAATTATCGGCCCATCAGTCTCCTTAGCTGTGTAGGAAAACTTTACGAAAAACTCTTAGTGAAACATATTACTTCTTTTTGCGATAAAAATTCCAGAATTCCAGCAGAACAATTTGGATTCCGTCAACATCACTCAACTTGTCATCAACTTCTACGTGTCACCAATATCATCACTGAAGGATATAACTATAAATTTTTTACAGGAGGTGTCTTTCTAGACGTCAAAAAAGCTTTCGATCGATTGTGGCACAATGGACTGATCTACAAAATGATCAAACTTCAATTTCCAACTTGGATCACACTTATCATTACAAATTATCTTAAAAATAGAACCTTTCAAGTTCGACTTCATAATGAATTCTCCAAAATCGGTCGTATTTGTGCTGGTACACCTCAAGGAAGCGTGCTCAGTCCTATTCTCTACAATATCTTTACCTACGACTTTCCTCAGTGCACTAACATTTCCACTTGCCTATTTGCTGACGATTATGTTGCTCTTGCCCAAGGTGCTTCTATTCTTTATGTCATCAATACTCTTCAAAATTTTCTGAATATCCTAGAGGATTGGCTAACTAAATGGCGCATCGCAATTAATGTCTCTAAATCTCAAGCTATCATTTTCCGAAAAGGACACGCCAGACAACCATATATTAATCTCTCCCTTTTTGATCAAGAAATTGAATGGGCAACTAATATTAAATATCTCGGCTTAATTATAGACAATAAACTTACGTTTCGAGCTCATATTCAAAAAATCAAAGAAAAATGTTGGAAAAAATTTTATCTCACTCTACCACTCATTAATAAATTTTCTAAATTAACTTTGTCAATCAAACTTCTTCTCTACAAACAATTTCTTAGGCCTCTCCTTACCTATGCTGCCCCAATCTGGGGTCTAGCTGCACAATCTAACAAGAAATCTGTACAAATTATTCAAAACAAACTTCTTCGTATTATCACTGGTGCACCCTGGTTTGTCCGCAACTCTACAATTCATCAAGATTTAAAAATTGATTCTATTGACAACTATATTACTAAACTTTCTAGAAATTTCTTCAATACCATTGCGACTCACGAAAACCCTCTCATCAAGGCACAAACTATATTTACGCAATTGAATGGAAAATACAAGTATCCTTTCTCTACTTCTAAATGGAATCGAAGCCTCAAACCACCGTAATTTCCTGCTCATTTATCGCTTTTTAGATATTTTACTTCAACGCATATTTACTGATCATACATTTCTTGTTACGTTTCCATCACCGATGATTTACATTTTCCTTACTTTCTTCTTTTTTTTCTCTCAATTTATACGATTACTATTATCTATTTATCATGACTTTTCTTTCCTACTGCCTTCACATACCATTGAGTAGATGAACGCTTCGCGTTCAGGCACTCGACATCTGTATTCAACAATGATGACTCCGTTTCTTTTTTAACAAATATAATTTCTCTTTACTATTTTCGTCACTCGCCATTTCAAAATTAAAAGTATCTCATCTAAATATTAACTGACTACAATCCCGGCAGGGATGCCAAATTTTACCTCACCAAAACAATCCTCCAAAATAAAACTAGAAAGGTTCATATAAACTTTTTCTTACCATTCCAGTTCCAGGATTATTGAAGAGAGATATCCAAAGAGGTGGGCTGCAGACAATTCAATCCAATATTCTTATTTAAATACTTTATTTCAGCATATTAATGACGAGAAGATACAAAAATTTACAGACAGACATACAGGCAGAGAAAGCGCATCTTAGCGCGGCTAACTACTAACAAGGAAGTGCAGTTCTTAAACCGAAGTACGGTTGGTTACAGTTAAGAGAGGAAAAGTGTTCACGTGACATACAAATCAAAAAGTTCTTGTTCGGCATCATTTTCGACAGGTAGCTTTGAAAAAATATTTCACAAACAGCAATTAAAAACAATTTTTTAAAACTTTTATTTGCATAAAGATTAAAAACTTATAAACGAAATAATAAATTTAGTACGATTACAGTTATTAACAATTTAATTGCCATATTCACTTTATTATTCGTTTCCGATACATCATTTCCGACACTGCGTGCTCTAAACATGTATAGAGCTTTGGATCTCGGGTTTTGTTTGTTATGATTTTTCGCATCCAGTTTCCTTATCTTAGAATAGAAGTCTTGATTAAATTCCATTAAACTCATTTCATTATTATAAATAAGTGTTATTAAATTAAGAAAAACTTAAATCTATGATTTTAATAGAAATAGAGACGATGTGGATCCCTACTGTTATGAGAAACTGAAAATTTCTAAATTTCAAATTGTAGTGCTTTATTTGGAAGCACTTTGTTTTATATTGAAAACTTCGTATTTCAAATATAATAAGAATGAAAAAACAATTCTTACGAGTGAAACAAATTGCTGATCAAACATTTTTGAGGTATTGTATAGCGTAAAAGCATTCACACTTCATTTCTCATCTTGTTTTTCTTGGTTTTGTGTCATTTGATTTCGTATTATTTATTGTTTGGAAATTAACGCCTTTTTTTATTTTAGATAAAAGCAGATTCCTTGTAATCTCAATTTTCGTTATTTTACATAAAGCTTAGTTTTTTTTTTACTTATTTTTCGTCAGATATATTTAGCATGATTATTTAAATAAGTGCTTAGTTCCTTTGATTTATTTTATCATCAAACATTTGACATTTAAAAAAAAAAAAAATTTAGAAATTAATATTTCAATAAAAACATATACATAAATATATTTTTGTTGCTCATTTTAATACTTCTGTACCAATTTTTCATTACAATTATGTGATGCTAACAATGAAGCTTTAATGTATGAAAATTAGTTATTGTATCTGAAAATTTTTTTTGTATTGAATATTAGATTTTGATTTTGTTTCAATTTGAGATTCATAGCCTTATTATAAAAATCATATTTCTCTGCTTCTTTTTTTTTTAAATTTTTTATTTAGTTTAGTTTCAGACCTCTAATGTTATGCTGATATTAGTGTAATGTTAGTAATGACATTTTCATTAAAATTATGAATTAACTGTTGTTTCCTTCTTTTATAATGCACATGCTTTTTTAGTTTTTTTGTTAAAAATTTACTAAATATCTCAAAAATAGGTTTGTATTAATTGTAATTGTTATAATTGTTAAATTTAGAGCTGAAAAAAGTGATGTTCTAACTGAAGATTTGCTTAGTGCTGAGAAAAGAGTTGAGTCTATTAAACTATCATGTCAAGCTACTCAAAAGAAATTAACTGCTTGCCAAATCGATTTTGGTTCCGAGACTTCTCTCGAAAAGCGAATGGTATGTATTTTAGTATATGTATATGTATTTTCTTCAATATTTAAACTATATGTTATATTTATAAAATTTTTAAGTAAATCTTATTTTATAGGCTATATATGAATTCTTTACCTATCTTCTATTCTTTATCTATTCATTCCCTATGAATTCTTTACCTATATGCTATGCATAAGTTCTTGTTCCTTAATATTTTGTTAGTTTATGAGAAACCTTTTCTTATTTTTTAATTTCTTGACCATATTTTATAGGTTTATATTGTTTTATAATAATTTTTTTATTACTGTTTTATTTAGAATTTTAAAGTTTATTTTTGTAAATGACAGTTGAATACATTATAATATTTGCAAATCAAATTTTTTTACATGATAATTTTTATAGTTATTATTTTTTAATAATATATATCACATATATTTTAATAATAGGAATTTATTGTTATTAATTTTGTTTCAAAATATTTTCTTTTAAATCTGTTAAATTAACAAATTTTATTTCTGGTTTTATAAAATAAGTGCGAGATATATTTTTATCTCACATTATTATTTTATTATTTATTTATAGGTGTGAGATATATTTTAGCTCACATCTATATCAAAATTTATTTTTTTAATATTTATAATTATTAAATTTAATGAAATTAAAATTTAAATAAATTTGTTAATAAATATGGTGACTTTAAATTTGGAATCTCTAAATAAAAAATTAAAATAAAAAAGTTAAATCAAAATGTAAATTTTTTAATCTGCCTATAAGAGACTGTTCATTTCTTTTAAAGCTGCAAAATTATGTTTAAATAATTGTCAGATAAGTTTAAACATGAAGTGAAACATAAATTTTCTTTTTTATTAATTTTATATTATCTATTTGGGGGGGGGGGGCACTATTATTTATTTTATAGGCATTCTATTATATTTTTTAAATTAACTATCTCGTATATTTCCACAATTTATTTATTTTGTTTTTATGTTTTCAGAAAAAAATACCTCAAGTTCTTCTTGGTACATCTATGTTGGAAAGTGGAAACAGTTTCTCAAAGAATTCAATTTTAGGGTAATTATTTTATTACAAATTTATGTTGAACTGAAATATTATTCAAAATAAGAAGAAAATTATGTGCATTCATAAATAAATTCTATATTTTCAAATTAAGTTTGTTTTTTAAGTTTAAAAAATTTTCTTTATAAAATTGCTCAAATCATTCTATTGATAACATGTATTTTATTAGATAATTAAAAGGCACTTTTATTGAAAGTGCAAAACTCTATTTTAATTTTCCATATTTATTACATTAACCTTCAGCTCGAGAATAACTTTAAAAAAAAGGGGGGGGGGAAAAAAAAAAAAAAAAAAAGGGAAATATTTCGCCTAATGTACGAGCCCCAGTTGTCTTTTAAAATGTTGTAAATCATTTGAAGCATCACCAAAAACTGTTACTACTTGAAATGAAAATTTTGTTTCTCGATTATCAAATATTTTTATATACTTTGTGTTTCAGTCCACGCTGAAATAAGCCATTTGGAAAGTATTTAAAAACAACATTTGCAGCTCATATATGCTAATGGAAATTGGACTTTAAGCTTTGTAATACTATGTTAACTTTTTTTAAATTCATTGATAAGGAGTTATATTTCTAGTTTAATGTGCAGTGTTAAATAATTTCTTAAACAATATTGGAGCAGGAATATTTAATAAATCTGTATTTTTTTGGAAAAATTTATTCATCAATGATGCTAATGTAAATTGTGAAACAAGTGAATTATATGTTCCTTTCGTCTGGAGAAATTTTTGATTTAAATGTGTACAATTAAACATGAAAGATACAATTTTTGATTTTAAAAAAGGAAAATCTTAATCAAAATTAGGGTTTAATGAGGTTTACAATAATAGATATTTTTTGTTTAATCTATTATTATACACTGTAATAAATATGAAGTAAAATAATGATCGAAATTTTTTTATTTATAATATTCATATGAAATATCATATTGCAGTTATAAATTTTTTCAAATAAAAGAGATTTAAATATATAATTATAAGATTGTATCATTAAAATTCTAAAAATGATAATTTTGTAATTAAAATTGTTTATAGTTTATTTGTGAAAATATATTTTTATTTATCTTGCATTAAAATTTAATTAGTACATTTTTGTGTTAGAATAAGTAATTCAAGTAGATATTATGAAATTCTAGTAATTCAAATAGCATTATTTATTCCTTTATATATAGTTATTTCAAAATATGTGTTTATAAATTTCTCTATTTAACTGTTATTGTTTCAAAATGTTTTGCAAATCATGTATTATTTTTATATATTAATTTAAACTAGTCTACTGTGCTTTATATCATCTATTAGCAAGAAAGTAATTATAGATTTCACTATTTAAGAACATTGTAGGAAATGAACATACTTTGCCAACACAATGTAATGGTTAATTAATTGTAGTGACCACATAATGCACCCATTTTACTTAAATAGTTCAAATTGGGCATTCAAAAAGGAATCACTAAATATTGTATAATCAATACACATTTAAATACTTTTAGTAAAAAATAGGAATGCATTTGACTTGCAGAAACTTAATTTAATGCATTATTGAAGCTATTTACTAAATGAACAGCAGCAACAACAGCAACAAAAACAATCATGCATTCATATTGCAAAATTATAAAAATGTAGACTTATGGCATTATTTAAAAATAATAATAATAATAATAAATAAATTGTCCTCAGTTCATTCCAACCTGATTCTTGACAAGTATAGTCTAATCGTATTGCATCAAACTTATTTTTCATTCACAGCTAAAAATTCTCCTGCTAAAATCTAAATGAGATTTTAAAATAGAACATAGAACACAGACACACACTCAACTTATAAGACCATAAAAAATGTAAAAGTATTCTTTTAAGATTCACTCCTTATTCCTGTTATATACTTACAATATTTCAAAGAAAAAAATCATTTGTTAAGATATCCATCTTTAATGTATAGTTAACAAAGATATAATTCTTTTTTTTTTTTGTCAAGTCGAATGATGTATAAATGTTTAATTCTGTTTATATTAGATTATAATATGTAGATACCACAGGTATCGGGTTCAAATCCCGGCGTTGCCATATGTGTTTGTAGTGGTTCGGAATCCACTTTAAACCGTAGGTCCCGGTCCCAACAGGATCGTAGAGCTTGTGGGGGGCGGGGCATTGTTACTCCACATCCGTGGCTTATCTCCAAGTTACACATGCCCACTGGGTAATGCAAACAAAGTGAGTAATATCGGTGCAGCCCTTATGGCATAAAAAATCAGTCTATTTGCCAGCCGCTTTAGAAGAAATAAACATAAATATTAACAAATTTTAAAATATTTTATAAATGTGTTGAAAATAGTTGTTCTAATCCTGAAGAAATAATTTTGTTATAAATTATTATTGTTAACAAATTGTATTTGTTTCAATTGCCTTCAATTCAATTTGTGGCAATTGGTATTTTTAAGCCATGATTAAAATTTTTTTTTTTTTAAATTTGTAAAAATGTTTGAGCATGCAAAATTTTTATACATTTAATTTTTTCTAGTGATGCATTAAAAGAGTGTTCATCTGTCCAAACCAAATTAGGCGCTGAGCTTTTAGATTACAGTAATGAAGTTGAAAAACTTGTACTGAAACCTATTTCTAGTGTTCTAGATGTAAGTATTCCTGTATTGTGTTTGAATAGTAATTAAACAGATAAATTTTTTTTTGTTTTTTTTTTTGAAAATTTTAGTATTTAATTTTTAATGCTGCACATAACTATATTCGGTCAAATTTATGATTGTTTACATTATTACTAATAATCATCCTTATTAATAAAATTGGTGAAAATGCTGAACCTTTCAATATGATCTTAAATGTGTTAGCTTTAACTGTGAAATTAGATGCCGCTTCATTTAAAATTTTAATATTTGATTATGAGTGCCCTGATATGTTTTGAGTTAAAGAACTACCATAGTAAATAAATGCTATATTAATTCTACCTAATTATGTAATTTAAAATGCATTATATGGCATTATTAATTTTTTTTTTACAATGTCTATTTGATGTTTTTGTAAAATTATTTTAGATTAATCATTTAAAAAAAAATTCTACATGAAAAAATCAATTTTTTTAAAACCGTTTATTCTTTTATTGATGGTAAATTAAATTATAGCCAGAAATTCTATTTTTAAATCTTTCAACTTATATAAAATTTATTCTTCTTAAATATAAGTTGTGAGTATATATTGAGCAATGTTTTAAAAGGCTGCTATCTCATTGTTAGGGATTTTTTATCTTCAATCCCTCCCCCTCCCTACAGTGTTTTACCCTACCCTACCTTCCCCATTACAATGGTTTTATAAGTATCCTTTTTTAGAAATTACAATATGAATAATGGAATCACTACAAAAGCTTAGATTTCTTGTTTTTCAGAATGAAGTACATAATATTAACAAACTCCGCAAACAGCTGGGAAAGTTGGTTTTGGACATGGATTCAGCTCGAACAAGGTTTGTATACTGATTTGGTAAGTCAAAGTATGCTTATAATGGTTAAATGTAATTTATTTTAAAGTCAGTTGAAAAGGTAATAGATATTTAATGACTCAGAGAAGTCCCTTTTTTTAATTCTTATAAAATAAAAGTAATATTTATTAATATTATTTAAAGTACATGTCTTGTCATAGAAAATAACTTAATAAACTGTGTTTGTAAATGAGAATTCTTTTTTTTAATTACTGACATTTTTTTACAATGAATTTTAAAAATTAATATCAAAATAATTAATAACTGTTCTATATAAATTAATTAAAAGATCTTAAATAAATTATTTATATATATTTTTGCAATAATATTGTAATATTTTATACAATATATTAATAGATCAGATTTATTATAACTCCTGTATTAGTCTTTTATGGCATTCTTACTAGATTTATTGGTCTTATTATTTATTTATCTATTTATTGATTATTGGTCTACAAGCAGGGGGGGGGGGATATTTGCAATCTTGATTAATAAGATAATTAACATTGTGATTTTGTGTATTATCTCTAATTAAAATTTATTAGCTTGATTTACTGTGTTGAGTGCCTTCTGTTTAAAAACAAACCAATTATGTAAATGTTACTTGTTATTACTATCACTTACAATAATATTAAAAGTTGCTTGAATATATATAGCTATATATATATATATATAATTGTATAGCTATCAAAGAGCGTGTTACATTTTTTGTTGTCAGTACATTATTAGCATGCTTATTTGTATAAGAATAGAAAGAAGATGTTGTCTACATCAGAAGTATAGGAAAGATATTTTATAAAGATTAATTACTTTTCTTTTTGAAGATTCCAAACTGCAGAGAAGCACAGCATGCAGGCTTCCATGAACAGCAACTTTAATACAGTTGGAAAAGTAGACAACTTGAAAGAGGAACTAGAAGATGCCTCCCAAAAAGTGGATCAATGCAGGGTAGCTATTTTTGCCAATTCAAGACACTATCATGCCAGATTAGCAAGCATCAATATAGTTTTAATGCAAATACCAAATACAAATCTCTCTAGATAAGATATTTAAATGATAAAAATATGTACCTAATTAACATGTTTACTCACATTTGAACAGTGGAGACAGTATAAATATCTGACAAAGTATTTTGTCATTCTAGCATCTGCAAAAGGAAATTCATACACTGAACATCAATTTAATTGAATATCCTTGTATTAAAGAAGAAAAAGTGCAACAAAAAATTAAATGGTTGTTAAAACAAATTGGAACAAAAACTAGTCTATGGCAGAAAAAGTGCACAGAAGCCTGATTTCTATTTAAAAAAGATCTGATGTCTCTTATGAGAAAATCTGTTATATTGACAGTACTGGGTATATCTATTTATATACACAGTACTGGCAGTAATATCAAAAAAGGGCATTACGATTCTATAATAAGAAATTCAAAAATACATAATTTTTGTTACAATTGCTTCGTAGATAATATATATATATATATATATTAGGAAGGTATAAATTAAATATAAAATATATATTAATGAATGAAATTGCATTATAAATGATGTAATTAATATTCACAGCATGTATTTTTAATGTAAATTAATATCTTGGGCAGAAAAAAATTATTTTCTTACTGATTATATAATTAATTCAACATCTTAAATTTTCTTTTTATTGCTGTAATAAAAGAAAGCATTGTTGATTTTCACTTGGTAGTTAAAATTCTGCTGAAAAAAAGCATTTACTTCTCTAATTAGTTATATATTTCAAATAATTTGTTCTTTTGTATTGGTTATTTTAAATACATCTAATTGCATAATTTTTTTGTTTGTAGTTAAGCATTTATGTCTTATAAATGTAGTTCAAACAAACAAAATTCATTAATTGCATTACTACTATAATTTTTTTCATGATTTTTTTTTATTTGTTGACAATTAAGATTTCCCTTTACAATTTTAAAAATATAACATTATTAAGAATAACATTTAAAAATGTTTCAGTCTGATAAAAAAAAAGGTTATAAAATTTCAATGTTATAATATTATGTATAAAAAAATGAAAGGGATAACTTTCAAATTCATCTGGATATAATAAATTATTTCTTTTTCTACATAGGACATGTTAGCTACTGAAATGCTTTCTCTCATTGGTAAAGAGCCGCAGTTGGCTCAGTTGTTTGTTCGTTATCATCAGTTGCAAGCCTCTTACCACCGTAATGCATTAGCAGCCATTGAATCATCTCTTCCTCTTTTAGAGAATCTCATACGTAAGTCCCCTCTTTTTTTTTTTTGCCAGATAAAATCTTCATGCTTTACTTTTATGGAACCTCAGATGCTACTCTTATATGAAGAAAGAAATGCAAAATTATTTTCATGCATTAATTTTTATTATTTTTTAAAGAAATGTTGGATACTTTTATGTCTTAGAAATGGAAGCAATTATTTAATTGCAGTATATATCGCCCCCAATTATAACTTTTTAAAACTTTGTATTTCCTAAATTTTATAGTTTTTTATAATTTACATTTTTATGTGGTTATTTTGAAATTATTTGTTGTATGATTTAGTATATATTTGTTATAGAAATTAGACATGTAGCTAAATAAATTAAATTTTGCTACAAATAAACATTAATTATTATTTAATATAAAATATGTATTAAATTGTATTTAAATAAAAAATATATAATAAGTCAAACACAAAAATGAATATGTATGTATAACTAGATATCATTACTCATTTGTAATTTTTTTGCAGATAATTTTAATTTTAACGATAGAAAAAAAAAAGACTTATGTAATTTAAAAATAATTACTAAGAATCCTTTTCTGATTTTTTGGCTAATGCTATAAAAAAAAAAAAAATAATGAATTGAAAATGCCATCATTCAAATTTCTTATTATATATATATAGAGAGAGAGAGCGATTAAAATTATATTTTATTATCATTCAGAAGACTTCCCTCAGAAACCAGTTTATGGCTGCTCCCTTGAGGAGCACTTGAGAGTGACAAATCGAGAAATAGCGCAAGTTATAGAAACGAGTGTATCTTTTCTTTTGGAGTATGGAGTCCAAGAAGAAGTAAACTGTCTTTACTTTTGGATTATTTGCAATTGATAATTTTTTTATGTCATTGATAATTAAAGGTTATTGGCAATATTTGATATTTTAGGGTCTACTACGAGTTGCTGGGAGTGCTTCAAAATTAAAGAAATTAAAAGTAAGACATTTATTTTTATTTTTCTAATTATCTAAAAAGCAAATTTTTGTATTATATTAATTTATTATTTATATAAAAAATTAAAAGTTTATTGTTCACTTGCAAAATTGCTAAAGAAATGCATCATAATTTTGTAAATTAAGTCATATTGTAGTAAGAGCAGTTTGAATTTATATCTTACTTAATGTTGATTTGATTATTTATTTATAATTCATTGTATTACAGTAACCTCTTGGTAAACAGGCACATTTGGAACCCCAGCTGTGCTGGATTATCGAGTGTCACCAAAATTTAAGGATGATATCAAAAATAAAACACTCTAGATAAAGATTTAAAAGATAAAAACATGTACAGATTTAATGTGGTGACATATATTTTGAAGATGTGTGGATGATATAAATATCTGAAAAATATTGAAATTTTTTTTTTTATTTGCTAAATCATTAAATATTGTATCAAAGAGATCACTATAATACAAAATTTATAGTAAAAATTGGAAGACAAAAAATTTTCATATTTTCTAGACAGTTTTATCTGTACAAATCTAATATATAAAATTCTCGTGTCACAATGTTTGTTGCCAAACTCCTCCGAAACGGCTCGACCGATTCTTATGAAAATTTTTGTGCATATTTGGTAGGTCTGCGAATCGGTCGTAATCTATTTTTTAAACCCCTAAGTGATAAGGGGGGTCCACCCCTAAATATTTTTTAAAATTTCTTTGGCAGACCAATGTAGTGGCAACAATGTAGTGTTTTTTTTTCGAACAATATAATGACTATTTTTAGATGGCGCCGTGTCTCGATGCCTGTACTACATAACCGTAAAATTCTCATGTTCTGAATATTATTGTTTTATGTACTACTTTAAATGTTGCGAAAATTATAATGTATGAAATTTATATTATTTCTATGCGAAATAAATCAAATGTATGTAAGTATTACCTGATTTGATTATCAATATTTTTTTTATTTTCTAAGTTTGAATT
>BPLQ01010797.1:34063-51012 GCA_021605075.1 Caerostris darwini
TCTTAAACGTCTAATTTGCTGATTCTGAATAAAATTGTTGAATAAATATTTTTACTAGACTATTTACCCACAATTCTTGTTTTTACACGATTTTGATTCAACACGAATTGAAAGAAAAAAAAAAGCAAACACTTTTTTACTGGACTTATTTTGATTTAACACGACTGAAGAAGAAAATTTTGCTTTACTTTTGTTTTTATAATTGCGATAATGCAGACAATGAATGTGATGCGATTTTTATTTGTAGGAATTATCCGAATTTTATAGCCTCAATGTGGAATTTTTATTGCTTTGTCTGCATTTTGAGTGCGATGTTCAAAATGAAAAGTACCTTTTTGATGTTTACAAGCCTTTATTTTATTAATTATAACTGAAATATTTTTCTGTAGCCTTTACATAATGTCACATATAACAACAGTAAAAAGGAAAGCGATCTTTGTTGGATATTAAAATTTATATTTCAGATCGCCTTGCAACTGGACAAAATGCATCGTCTATAGGAAAGCATTTTGGTCTACATGAAAATACCGTAAGAACTATCAAGAAAAATTAAGCTGCTATTAGAAAGCTGGTATGTTCTGAAACAAAGTTAAGTGCTAAATCATCATAATACACAAGCACATATTGTCAAAAAAGAATGGAAAAAGACTGGTAATGTTGATAGGAGATAAATAGAGAAAAAGAGTACCAGTACACGGAAATGCCATCAAGCAAACAGCATTAAGAATCTATAGACAGATTGAAGAAATGGAACCAGGCACTTCATCAGAGTTAAACAAAAAATATGAATTTTCTGCAAGTACAGTCTGGATGACAGGTTTTCTCAAAAGACACGCTTATCACATTATAAAAATTAAAAGGTGAAACTGTATCTGAAGATAAATCGGCTGCTAAAGAATTCCTGTAAAAAAACTTGCCAAAATAATTGAAGTTGGAGGCTATACTCCTAATCAGGTTCGGAATGCAGATGAAAGTGGCCCCCCTTTTTTTTTTCGAAAAGAATGCCGAGGAGAACTTACGTAGCAAAAGCACAGAAAAAGACTGATAGATTTAAGGTAGCTAAGGATCGTGAATTTTCATGTTACATTATATTTCATAAAGATTGCACGTGTATTATAGTACAAAGTACATTATCATCTGAAAAAAAAAAAAAAAAAACTATAAAAATTAGACAAAATAATATGAGTTACACATAAAAAGATTTTATTCGTTGTTACTTTTTGACAATAAATACACACGTTTGCGTAAGACTGCAATATTATTGTGGTTATCGTCTTCGTGCTCCATTGGGGAAATTCTTTCCGAGATCTTTTGAACAAAATTAGGACTGGTGTCAAACTGAACGATGAAACACTAATAGCCAATTATGTGGAAGGAATTTTCAATTATGGATTACTTCAATCAAATTGAATTAGTGTTAAATGAATTAAGACTATCAATTTTGAATGCATGTCGGAAAGCTGTTTGGCCAGTATGCATTAAAACAAAGATCCCGTTCTCCCTAATAGGATCGAATTTTTGAACATCATAGCATTGGCACATACAATTGGCTGAGGGAATGATTTGAAGATATCAAAGAATTACTAGTTGATAAAGCCCTAAGCGAAGAAGAAATAATAGTTGTCCAAAGAACGTACTGATAAAGACTCAGAAGATCTTGTTCGAAATGCAGATTTAATTAAAGAAGGCCTTGAACTGACCAGTAAATTGGATGATCATTTTGATAAACATGACTCTAATTAAGGACGAGCTGGCAAGTTTCAACGTAATCTGAAATCATTAATGCCCTCTTACAGAAAATTACACAATGACCTAATCAAAACACAACGATTAATTAATGAATTCGTTCTTAAATCCACTGAAACATCGGCACCCCAGGATGCTGGTCCTAATTTTGTTCCAAGAGATTACAGAAAGAATTTCACCAATGGCGCACGAAGATGATAACCAAGACATTTCTAGTGAATAGCAGTAATAGTGCAGGATGTTCACTAGTTTTACACAAACGTATGCGTTTATTGTCAAAAAGTAACAACAAATGAAATCTTTTTATTTCATTTTTATGTTATTTTGTCTAAATTTTTTTCCCTTGTTATATAATAATTTACTTTGATACCCGTGCAATCTTTATGAAATAAAATGTTTAAGATCGTAATATGAAAACTCACGGTTCATTGCATTATTTTTGCTGATTTCTAAAGATTGGAACCAATCTTCTATTTTTCCATAGATGCAATATAATTTTATACATGTATTATTCGGGAATGTATCTATCGTGCAGAAACAGAATTAGATGTATTTAAATCTATAAACAGATGAATTGAGTAAGGCATTATAATTCTTCTGAGTAAAATGAAATATAAAATTTCATCTTATAAATATTGTGTTCTAATATTTAAAAAAAAAATGTCGTAAATTAAAAATTTTTTTTTTCTTGTTTAATAATGTAAACTATTTTTTAATGTTAGAAATATACGTGTCTAGATTTTTATTTGTTAGTTTTTCTCTAATTTTGATTACTAAATTTGTTATTTAAAGTGTACATTTAAATGTATTGACAGTTTATTACCATGAAAGAAGAAGAAAAATTTACAATAGAATCTGCATACTTAAAATTTTTTATTTAGTTCTCTTAATAAGCGTTGCCAATTAAAAATATTTTTCACAGAGTGGCTTGAAATTGGATTCCATTAATGCATGTGTTGAGAATGTTACAAAACTAAATGAGCAATTATAATTGCTGCACTTAATTTTGGAGAACACCTCTCCTGCACACAGATATGTGTGCACATTACATCTGTTTGTTTTACATGAATGCCATTAAAAAAATAAATGTATTTCAATGACTGAAATTATAATTTGATTGTTTTAAAATGGTGTTATAATTCTTGTCAAACATTAAAAATTGTTTTAAGTAATGTATTTTAACAATGTCATTGTCTTTTACAACAATGTAAATGTGTCATTTAATTACAGATCAATTGAATAACTTTTCCAAACACATGTTACTATTGATTTTCATTTCATTTCACTAATATTTAATATTCCTGAAAACAAGCTTTTTAAAATTGAAGACTTTGTATAGTTAAAATAGGACGCTATTTATAATTTTATGCAAATAAATATAATTTTTAGTCCGTTCATAGTAAAAAAATAATTTCTAGAAAGTTATGCCACGTATTATGTATTAATAATGCGTATCAAGATATTGAAGGGTATTTAAGATTAGTAATTCATTTTTTACCATATTTTATTTGTTAGAAGAGCAACCATTTGATGCCTTAGAACAGGGGTCTCCAAACTTTCTAGCCTTCGGGCCATACTGTTTACTCCAGTAAGTACCAAGGGCCCAAAGCATTTTAATTTTTCTGCCACTATCTGTAATTTATAGACTAGTCGCCGAGTACGCGCTCTGAGCGAGCATACGCTTGCTAATTTCTCTGGTTCAATTACTACAATTACTATTGTGTGTATCGATACGACCGTGACACTTGACGACATTTAGTGGTTAAAAGCGGAAATAGGTAGGTATAACTACCGAGGGTAACCGCGGGATGTTCACTAGTTTATAATGTTAGTGGGATTCATTTCAATTATTTGTTAGTTGTAATGCTGAAGTTAAATTTTCTGCGTATTATGCTTATCATTAAGCTGTACCTAGCAAGTCAATAAAACCGAGTTATTATTATTCTGTGTTTGTTATCCAACTTATTACAGCAACAATAAGCTATTCGCTGTCGTGGGCCGGATTGATGAAACTGGCGGGCCGTAATTTGGAGAACCCTGCCTTAGAAGAACAATTTCGTGACATCAGTACTTGGGAAGAAAAAAAAAACCATTCAAAATAATAGACTGCTACAAATTTTACTTTCATTTAGACAGATAAATAAATCAAAGCTGAAATCCATTTATAAAGAATATTTTTTAAAATGTAACCATATTCCACGGGAAAAAAATATTTCAGCATCGACTAATTGGAAGACATACAGCTACCGCGGGGTGTGCTAATTTAGGATGATTACTGACTGACTGTTAAATTACTTATAACTACTCAGCAATAGCAAATTTAGAAAATAAAAGTAAAGGATGATGCCCCCTAGCAGAAAGACGAGTAATATCGGTGAGGATAGTTTCTGAAATATGTTCTGATTCGAAACTGAAATCAAGAAACTCTTCGTACCATCATTGCTTTTACAGAGTGCTTCCTTTGTATATTAAAGGAAGACGGGTTTCTTCTTATTTTTTTTTTTAAGGTGTACTTTAAATGCCAAGTTACAGAATAGAGGCGAAAGTGAAAAACACACTTTTTTGTTTGATTGAATTGCACTTTTCCGTTCCAATTGGATTATGTATTTTGTGAAGCTCAACCCTCCCCACCGTAATTTTATTTCACAGTGTATCATTTTGTATCAATTGTGTAAGAAACACAATTTTCTTCAAAACTGATTTTTTAAAGACAGTTATGGATGGGCAGAAGAACACACCATATATGAAACAACGATTGAACAAAACTTTATTCAAACATTTAAAAGCTACTTTGTGCTACTAATTCAGAAGAAACAATCTCTCATACATTAAAATAATTCAAAATCCAACCGAGCACCATTGCAAACAAAAACAGCTACTGAACTAGCGCTGTGTGAAATTAGCAAATATATAAATGGTAATAATACATATGTACAACAAAAATTTAGTTATATTTACACAAATTATATACAAAATTTGATCACTTAATGCTTGACTACATGCAAATTTGCAACTTCAAATGGTTCGTTTAATTGACTAACATCGAAAACTGCCTTGCAAATTATTTCGTAAGTAAGCGCTAGAAAATACAGCTAAGAAAATAATTACTAGAGCTCACAATGCATGTAAACAACCTTTTCAATGTTCTTGAAAATAATCGACCTTTTCTTTTTTTTTGTATGCATTACAAACGAGATTAAAAATTGGTGGAAATTGAACACATTGTATTGTTGTACTTGGGCTGGTTTGTTTTTTCAGTGGAGATGCTATTGCATCGAGTTTCTTTGCAAATAATGAAACGAATTGAATGGGATCTTTTCGTTTTTAGACAGAACCATTTTACAATCCATATTTATGCAGTTAAAATGCGTTTCCTTTTCGTTACCCTCGAGGCATCATTGAAATGACAGTTAACCAGGGTTGATTAATATTTTGAATTAAAAAGACTCGGGGAGATGAGCTTACAAATAAATTTATTGAATGTCATTTGGCAGAAAACTTCTGCTCTAAATGCTATCATTTAATGTAAAATAAAAAGTTTAAGTGAGATGTAAATTGTTAGTGAAATACATTTATTTATTTACATAAATATATAGTATTTTAAATTTATTTGCACTGCAAACTGAACTAGCTTATTTTCCATATTAAATTGAACAAATTTATTTCAAAGTGGTGTTTTCCCCCCCATAAATTCAGGCCCTAGCCATTGGTCAATTGAATAACTTAATTTATAAGGAAGGTGTAGGTGATATCATTGTACCATCATTTTCCCTTTTCGAGGAAATGTTACACAGAGATGCCAACTCCAAATAAGACTTTCCACAAGTATTTTAGTAAATTTTCAATGGTTTTTAATACTTAATGGTAAGGTGGTCAGGGGATCGTAGGTAATCTTCTACCTCCAAATCCAAATGTACCTCCTAACCTAGGTACCATTCTACCTCCAAATCCAAACGACCACCCGCTTTATCACAACGCAACTTAATGTGCAATTAATCTGATTAGCAAGAAATTCAGAAAGATTTTAAGAAAAGAATTTGAGGAAGTTTTCATTAAAATGGGTTTAATTTTGAGATGATTGAAGATTAGTTACTTATCTGTGTGCAGATATTATTTATTATAGAAATTGGATTTAATGTAGGGGGGAAATATAGATCTTTTAATTACATAATTTCGCACAGGATTTTAAAATGGAGATATTATTAGTATTGGAAAAAAAAAACCTTAATAAGAATTTATAACAAAAAGCTTTTACAAACAAATAATAATCCAATCAATTTTATCCTCCTTTAAGTATATACCTCATCGACGAACAGTTCTGATAACGAAATAAAAACGTAATAGTGACGATACGTTATTAAATAAATAATTCTTTTTAAAAAAAGGGCATTTAATTATCTATTTTGCTTATTAACTCAAAGGGCATGAGACCACCGCTATGTTTCAACATTTTACAATGAAGGAGCTAGTGGCCGCTACGCGGCCAAGGATCTCTGTAATAATCTACAATAAGAGTGACGATACATTTATTAGAACGCATTAATGAATAGAATTGAATGTTATTTTCTAAATTATTAAAAAAATTCATAATATTAGTAAAAACTACAAGCATATTAGAAACATACAACAAATATTAGAAATACAAACTACAACATATTAGAAAGATTAGTTTTTCCCCCGTAATCGATAGTTAATCGAAAATGTTTGCTATTTCCTATAGAATTTCTATATTTCAGTTGGCATCTCCATAGATATATTTTCTTTAAAATTTCTCGACTCGCTGAATGTTTTAGGATGTTAATAATAAATGGCAAAAAATGTTTTATTTTATCACAGTTTCAAAATGAAACTCCATATCGATTTTTGCTTATCACTCTTTTATATATATCGACTCTACGCGGTTCTTTTAAAATATTCTGGATGACAAAATGAATTAGAAGTCTGATACGTAATAAAATGCTATGAGTTATTTGTGAATAACGAGTGCTTAAATTCCAAATTCAACTGACGGAAACGAAGGTTTTATTTATATTGAACAGTTAACTTATTTTTTCTTTGCGAGGCATAATGTAAAACATGACTGTTCTGATCCGCACAGAATAAATACGAGGGTGAAATGGTCTGAACATCTGCCAACATGTTAAATTAAAAATGTACGAGGGTTGGAACATGAAGAGCGCAAAAGTTACTGCCGAAGTACTGGAACCTGTTCTTGACGCCTCTCCTCATGGTTTCGAAAATCTGATCTCATGTCAAGGAGGCCACCAGTGGAAGTGGAAGCGCAGAATCTTCTGCATACACTAGAGGCAAAACACTTCCATATAGCAGCATGCAAATAGAGTAGTCCATAAATGCGATGCTTTTGAGGCAGGTTGAATGCCGAAAGCGTCTTTTCCTGAGATGTTGAAGGAATCTTATGATGACTCGAAACTGCTGGTGTCGCCACTGAAGCATGCATGTGTTTTATATCCGAAAATAACAGCCAGAATTCAGTTCCAACCCAAATTGCACCCAATTTTGCAAGTTTGAGAAAAACTGCGCTGCATCCTATTAACGACTACAAAAACCAATGGAAATGAACCAATAATTATTTTTACCAACCTAATTTTTCACACCTTGATATATTGAAGTTGCTGCATTTGCTGTATCCAATATTCCACATAATTTAAAATTTTATAACAAATTTCACGCTATTTCTTTTCACGTCAATAATGAATCAATACAAATACTTTTAAATCATAAATAAATTAAATTTCAAATGTATTTTGGAAAACAGAGGTGCATTTACAGATAATCGTATCATGATTCGAATTTAAAATATAAACTTTAGTGTTAGAAAACATCAAATGATTATTTCTAGCCTACACATAAAGACCATTCAATGACGCACTACTGTTACGTTGACTTTGAGCAAAATGCAACTTAAGAACCTACTACTCAATTTAACTAGCAATTTTCTGAGCAATCCATATCGATAAAATGTGCCAATATCGTTCTGTTTCTTTATCGAGGAAAATTGACAACTTTTTTTTTTAAATAGAAGTGTATAAAAATAGGGAATTCTAGGAAATTGTTCCTTTTGTTGCTGTCTCTAATAATAAAAGCAAAATAAAACTCTCTTTGGCTGGTATTCCTGTTAAAAATCTTCTTCCCTTTTCACTTATAGAGTTTTGTTATTTAAGGAGAAGTATTTATTGTAATTTTGACAGAGTATCCATATAATTTATTAATCAATTTTTATATCAGTGTATCTAAATTTCCTGTATCCTTAGAATTCTTGCGGACACTTTTGCAATAAATGCTCGCTCCCAAGCATTTTATTTCGCAATAACGATGTTAATAAAAATTTATTTCAGTTTCTTGAACATTTATAATTTTTCCTTTTTGAAACAAAATGCAAACCACTTTTTGTTATTGATCATAGATAATTTAGTTCTGAACTTTCAGCAAATAATTTTTTTTTTTGCTGACTTAAAGATATTTTTTTTCTGGAATAGCTGCCGAAAATTTGATACTTACATATTAACTATCACTTATTTCTCTATTTAAGAAAGTGGGAAACACTGAATTCATAGAACCCGAAATTCAGGCATAAATGTGTGGAAAAATTTGGGAAATCAATTCAATGTTCTTATTTTTTTTTTCTTTTTCTTTTATTCATGACTGGAAGATGCCATTTGCCAGTCGGCTGACATTGGGAACTTGTTGTTTGGTGGCTTAAAATTATCACTAGGTTGAAAAATCGCTAAGGGCAAGGTTATAAGACACCAATATATATATAAAAAAATGAATTCGTGTTTTTCTGGGGCTATTATCTAAACATATTTTCATTTTTTATTTGTAAACACATTTTTGTTTGTTTTCTTTTGCGGATGCTCATGTGCTTTGGTTTTGGCGCGACGTGTCGAAGGAAACATCATCAAAGTAATCGTCAGTACGTAAGTATCGAAAATTCGTAGCTTTTTAAAAGCATTTTTTTTTTCAAAATTAGTCTTAAACAGTTAAGTTTCACAAAAATTATGACTGCAATTATTTTCATCATTTTTTTGGGGAAATTTAAAAAGTTTGGATACTCAAATATAACAGAATTTGATATTTAAGGTTTTGTTAATAAAAAACGTTTTTTGACAACGAGCATCTTGTGTAGTTATTTAAAATTATTTAGTAACTGTTTTATACAATGGTCTCAATAGAGAAACAATATTAAATATAAATCTTTTGTTTATGCAATTTATGCATTGTTATTACGAAGGAGGACATTTAAAATGACACCAATTAATTGACCGGTTTTATAATAAATGAATTTCCAAAAAAGGGTTTTTGGAATAAAAAATTAAATCTGAATTAACATATATTCGATTGCAATGTATAATTCAGACCAATTTTTTTTTGGGGGGGCGCATTGCTGGAAATCGAAAAATTCGACGCCTGAGGGCGCTGACTCTGCAAGAAGTCGGATGGTTTAGCGCGCCCTCAACCGCTAGAATAAAAATGATTTGAAATTCACGTTCGATTTCCGGCACTACGCCGAGTGTGGACTCCATCACATTTTTAATACTTCTCATTCAATAAACACAAGGAGATTAATTTTTGGAACAACATGTGCATGTGTTGTAAAACCCAAGTGGACCGCGCCTTCTTTTTTTGATTTACAGAAAAATAGGGGAACACAAAAATAGCATCTTTTTATGACAAATTAGAATACAAAATGGCCTTTCATTTCCGTCCTTCTATACGATACGTCCTAGATTCGAAACGCAATTTCTATTCGTAAAAATGTACGAACAAAGAAAGAAACTTAAAAAAAAAAATAACCCCGCCATAATTATTTTGGTGGACGATTACCAACTAAGTACACTCTAATTTTTGTTGAAATAAATACTAATGATGCTCTATGAGAAAAATCGTAGGTACGAATTCAAGGATCCTAACGATGTAGTGCAGTCGTAAACAGGCAGTTACAACAGTAATCGAAAATAGAAAAAAAAAAAAAGAAAAAAAAGAAACTTGAGATTTCTTTCGTATTCTAATAAATGAAAGCCGCAATTTTCTGGCACCGATTTAAGATTCTAAAGAAATCAATCTCTGATTCCTATTATTTTTTTTTAGTAAGTAAATGAAAGAAAGAGGTTGAAATTCATGGATGATATCCGAGCTTGTTTTTGGTTATGAGTTGAGTTCCTTACGATGAGATTTCTTTCTCTCGCTGATGTCTGCGTGAAGAATTCAAGTGTTGGGAGAGAACTTATCTTCTTCTGTTGAACGGGTTGCTCGGACCATTCGTGGACTGCTCGACGTCCACCTCGCCGTCTATTTCTATGACTCCATCTGAAACAAACAGTCCATTACTGTGCCATCAACCTTTATACCATTGGCGCTAACAATGTCTTATAAAAAAGATTCATGCCTAAGATTACGCGCATTGATCGCAGCCGCATGACGACGGCGGTTTTTCCTATCAGAAATCTCTTTCTGCAAGGGGAAGTCTCGCCTAAAAGCTTGTTCCCACCGAGGCGTGAGGCGGCAGGGAAGAAAATTTTTTTGACCCGTTCACACCCGAAGCTCTAGAAATCGCTTTACGCCTAGTTACTTCTACGAGATGGCAGATCTTCTATTGGCTCAATCCAAGTCGCAAGCATTTGAGAGTTGAGCAAATTCAAGCTGGGTATAACGCGGCGAGGCTTGTGATGGGAACGTGCCTTAAGACGGTTTCGGAAGACGTGAAAGAAGACAACTGATTTGCACTCACCCGTCTGGGAGTTGAGATGAGATCCGACCGGCCGAATGCCCAGGGTGTTGTGAGTCTGCTCGTACTCTAGGACCTCTTGGTAGATTAACTCTGCGCAGAAAGAAAGCACATTAGTAGAACACCAGGAAATAGTTAGAAAATTGCAAAAAATTTCAAGCTCTTTTTATTTATATTAAAATCATTCGACTTGAGATTATTGATTGCTCTAAATTTGTTATTCAATTTATTTTTTATGTCTTATATATCTATAGACTACCCATGTCACTTTTACATTTGAAATTGAATAGAAATAGGATCTATCCAGCTTGGATCGAGACATTTAGTAAAGGTTCCAAATTGTGTTCAGACCATAAGTGCTATACGCATCATTGTCATTTGCAGTCGAGTGAGGACGCATGTTAAGCGAGGTAACTTTTCGTTCAGTGGATATAATAGTTTGAAATAATAGCAAGATGCCGAACTCACTCGTACAATTTCGCATGAAAGGCACCGTCTCTCTTTTATCACTATTTATTGTTAAACTGTTCCTCGGTTTCATGCAATATGTTTTTGGAATCTCTCTCTATAAGAGCAATACTAAAAAAATTTCGCGAATTTTGTGGAGAATAGAGTTATTTTATAATGAACTTAATCATTCTAGTGAGAAAATTGAGGATATTTTATAAACATTTGATCATATGAGGTAATTTTTTCATAACTTAATTTTGTGATGGCTTCATAAGAAGTCTAACATTATTCGTTGAAATATTGAATGCTCCTCAATAATAATAAATAACCCTACAACAAATTAAGAAAAAATTACAACTTAATGAAAATTACGTTTTATAATTTATTAATAGTTTATTGTAGCAGACGTTGAAAATAGTTTATGATTCACATTCGCTTACATTTGTTCACTATGCTTTTCTTTCAAAATAAGCTTACCAATGTCCCACTCGAGGCTTAATATGCGGGAGAGTTCAGGTTTGACTACGCTGGCGGCGTCTTCTGCCCTCAAAAACGTTTTTGTGTTGCTTTGAAAAAGATTCGATTGGGATTGTGACAGCCAATATGAACGTCTCGTATCGCTATTCAGGCTTTTTCTCATACGTCACCCCAATCGCGGTACCCAACAAACTCCTTTGGGAACTCCCCTTTCATCGTTTTGTTTGTGGAACACCAGGCCCACCGAGGCACATAAAAAAAAAAAAAAGTATGGGTATTGCTAAGAAAATCTGAAACTTTTCAACATTACGGACAGTTGTTGAAAGGAATCTCGATCGCTGCCCCACCATGCTAACTATAATTAGTTGCGCATTAGACCAACACACTACACAATCACCTTATCTGGGAGCTGAGGATGTCCATCACTTAAAAATTAAGAATAATTATATAGGACTGCTTTCCAAACAGTTTCTGTTGCATAATAAATATAGCGTAGAAGCAGTGTATCAGCATAGGGTTCAAATCCAACAAGGGCACGACATGGGGCATCTCAATGAACATGACCGGTTGTATTGTTGCTGAAAGATTCAGTGTAAATTGCAAATTAAACATTCCCTGTGTCCCATAATAGTAGTAGCAGTTGATGAATTTAATTTGTCTGAAAATAAAAGTAGAAAAAGAAAATAAATATAGAACACAACATTTATTATCCAAAAACTAGTTTTAAATATGAAAGCCTGTTTTTACCAAGCAGTATTATTCAACTGCTCAGCAAGCTTGTGAAAGAGGGAACAAGACACTTATAACAAACAAAAATGGTTGAATTGTTCTTTCATTCGTGGTGACTTCCTGTCATTCATACAGTGGTCGTAGAAATGTTCCCTTTCATCTCCCTCAAAGTAACCGTATGATTATATCAGTTTCTATAAATGTAAGCTGTATCCGAAGGGCTACATATAACATTCTGTCTTACTGAAAGGAGCTAACGTCGGTCGCAAATCTAATAAAATGATTAAATAGAAGTTATTTTCAGCACCCATTGTAATATAACATAAGAAACGTAATGCTACACCTATGAGGAAAAAATGACTTTATAATTTTTTGCATAATAGTGTAAAAATTGTTGAGAAAACAGTAAAAAAAAAAAAAATCTCTCAGCAAGCAAATTTATTTTCTGCACTATCATCGTTTCTGAGTAAAGACCTCTATATTATTCACAGAACCATTGCACGGGCTGGATTTGAAGAGCTTAACTTTTGTTCAGCCTTATTTCTGCGATTATCGCTCCGTTAGACTTGTTGAAGCATTTATAATGGGCGGCACCACTTCGATCGGCCGACACCGTCACATAGAACAGAGGCAAGAGAAATAATGAATACTGGGAGGAGTTTCAAGGTCCTCTGCTTTTCATTTGCAGTGCCGTATTAGATCCTGGTAAGGTCAGTTGCCTTTTCTTTTCTCCAAAATTCACACCCTAGGGCTTTGTCGTCCTCCTACTAGTTAGAAAGGTGAATGCGGGACATCGGCGAGCCTCATGAAGACCACGAACCGTCGAGTGGTGTGGGTACCTGCACCACATGTACCTAACATATGGAAGAAAACTCCCATCAGGTAATCTGACTATCGAGGATTTACACACAGTGTCCCAATCACCATTGAGTCTCCTCGTTTCTGAAAGCAATGACGACAGTAGAGGATAGAATCTCAGTTATCCAGTACGCTAGGTGCTACTGGCCCAGCTTAATTGTCAATGAAAGACACCCTGCCAAAAATTTTATCAAATTTTCTTAACCCTTTGGACTTTTTATATGCTTTTCAGAGTGAGGCCATCACAAGTAGGCTGCTGGCCACGAGTGAGGCCATCGTAAAGTAATTAAACCGAATTTAAATGAAAAATGTTTCATAAAAAGGGAAAAGGATTGATAACTGAACTGGGGCACTTTTGAACGACGCCCTTCAACTCGAGGCTGAAGAGCGACGTCGGATAATTACCTTTCCACTGCTGTACTGTGTGTTCCCTTTCGTCTACCGAGTGGTCGTATGGAGCTGGAGCAGGCTGAAACACAAAATTTGGTAAGTCAGAGGCAGTTCACGAAAAAGAAATATTTTTTTACATTTTCACTGCATCTAATGGAAACTTTTCAATGAGAACCTTTTTGCACATCCATCACTTTAAGCTCAAACTGATTAGCATTTCTTATGTGTTGAAATTTCACTACACTAATTTCCCAAACAGAAAAATTAAAATGACTCTCATATACACTAAGTTTAGGATGAACCATATAACATTTCTAAGTATTACTAATTTATTTGCTTTAATCCTTTGAATTTAGTTTAATTATTATACCTTCAGGTAAGTATAACATTAGGAAAGAAGGCTTAAAATAGGATCCATGAAAGCTAATTCATTCTAATAAATATATCGAAGGGTATTGCCAGGTGCGATCCTACCCCTAACAGGATATATAGAAAAGGGAAACTAGATTAGAAGTGGCTGCCTCTATTTAGACCTCGTTCATGAGTTGGTAGTTATTTTAATTCAAAAGCGAGCTTGCGACTTAATGAGATCTGTAGATTGCATGGTATTTGGGTGGAAATGACTACGTGAAGTTGCGGGACGTACCATCTGCTAACAGACTGCATGGCACAAAAGTTCGTCTCCGTGATCAGTTGAACAAGTGATTTAGAATCTAATCTTGATCTCAGCAATTGTGCTTACCAACAGTAGAGCTCGCCAGTCCAGAGGTTGTTGAACAAGACTTACAGAGAGTAAAAATTTTCAGTTACGAGTTGCGTTGTGAATTGGATGCCAGCAGGATTCGTTTGGCATTAATATTGCATGCCAGACTTGATGACAACATCGAGTAATAGGGAGGCCTTCTGATTACCTGATATATCTTTGCAGAACATAAATGATATTCTGAATTGCCTATTCTTTTGTTCCACCCTGGTCGTAATTTTCAACAAGAAAATATTCGATCCCATAGGCCTTACAAATCTTCTTTGGCCATATTATAAGTCACCCCAAAAGGATGGAATGAGCTGCCAACATTATGTAATGAACAACAGTTTGAATTACGACAGCTCTCAGATTCAATTATACAATCGTGCTGGATGCGACCCTTTTAACGCGTTGTGCTCCCTTAATCTAGGCAGTTTTTGCGTCATAGAAAGAAGCAGAATTTTCATAAACATTAAATTAGCAGAGGGAATTAAGTAATTAACTACACAAACACAGCATGCACAAAACAGGCATTGCAATTGCGTAAAGCCACGTGAGGTGTAAGCAAAGACAATAACAACACAAAACACAACTGCAGACACATAGTTATTTAGGAAATTAATTGTTTTATTTGTTCAATGAATGTAATTTTTCTTATGGAATATCTCAAGAAAAATCAGCTATTTAAGCATGGTTATTGAATAAAAATGACATGAAATTATGAATTTAAAATGTGCAAAAATAATCAGCAATTTTAGAAACTTTTAGTTGAAGACGTCAGTATAACTTATATATTATAGGATGAATAGAAAACATTTAAACTAAATTTTTGCTCTAACAATAAAAAAAATAAATAAAAAAAAAAACCCAGAAATCTTACCCTTACAGTATTTGATATACTTTTGGTTTACATTTATTGATATTAGTTTTTATAATAAGCTTTAAAATAATGTGTTTATGTTAATCTCCATAATTTGAACTGGCAAACAAAATACTGTCAACTAAAAAATGTTGTCAAAATTGCAGTTTAGGGCTCAAAGAAATCTGACGACTTCTTTTTTTTGTCGCCAAATGGGAGATGACTTGGCAAATATGTTAAACCGGCTTTTCTTATTTGGAAGCTCACTTCTTCCCCAGACTTCGGGTTTTCAACTTTCTTGCATACCATGGCTCAATGAATTCATTTTTAATAATTATTAATAACTACTGTTTTCATTTATCTGTTACTTAAATTTATTAATTTATTGTTTTTCTTATAAACAACAACACAATTTATTAACTTGTCTATAATTTTTTTCCAAAAAGTATCCTTGGTAACATGGATAATACTAAAGTTTTTTAAACTTTAGTATAGTACGTCAAAGTAAATACAATTTTAACTCTATGAATTATTTTTAAAACACTGAAAGTTTAAAGTTTAGTTGCCTTAATTTCTGTTATTTTCCGTCTTGTGTCTAACCAAATCTATTCAACGCGATGTCCAGACAAATTTTACTTTCGGATAGGTTCATGCATAACTTGTAGGTGCCGGCGCCCACAGCAGGGATTTCTTCAGAGATTTGGAATGCCAATCTAAAACGGATACGCCACCCGAAAAGAGACCAACTCATGGGACCACTTTCTGCCGGAGTTCGTGTGAGAATAGTCTATACGGATTACTATACTAGTTCTGTACGGAAAAGTGTCCCAAAAGCTTTTTTTTTAAGCGGTCTACGAACACAAATTCCAGTGATCCGCTTCACCCAGAGTTCATTTACCAAGCTTTCAGACCAGGGGGTAAATGTATAAAATTTCGGTTGAAATCCAGAATTTTGTACCCCTGAGGAAGTCGCCAAACTTGCAACCCGGAATATTTCGCCAGTGTTCTGCTGATTTCTTTAGGGTTGCAATGTTTAAATTAGAGGAATTTGTTATTTCTTCGAACAATATAACGACAATTTTATAGGTTTTAGCGAAGCAATAAAAAGATCATTTCCGCCTAAAGGATATATCAAAATAAAATGTTAGTTATTCACTGTTTTTCTCTTTTCCTTTTCTTTTGAATAATATTGTTTTATAATTTGAATTCAGCATCGTAAAAAAAACATTAAAATTTTGTTTTGGCATAGTAGCAAAATAATAATAAAAAAAATATGGCTGTCAACGAATAATTTTTGGCGTAATTTTAGCGTAATAGTGATTATTATCGTCGTTAAATTGATACATTTTTGTGAGTTAACACACAAAAAAAAGAATTCCTCATAAAAATTTGGCGTAAAAGCGATTTAGGAATAAAATTTTGGCAAAATAATGAAATATTTTGACGTTAAATCAATAAAATTTGGCGTAACAAAATTTGCCATAATAGTGGTAAATTTTGCCATAATAGAGGTAAAAATTTGGCGTAAGAGCATTTTAGGCATAAAATTTGGCGACAAGGCGATAAATTTCGGCTAAAAGCAATTTAAAAATAAAATTTCACTTAAAGATAAAATTTGGCAATAAAGTGATAATTTTTTTGACGTAAAAGCATTTTAGGAATAAATTTTTGGCATAATAGTGATAAAATTTGGAGTTAAAGCGAAATAATTTTTTTTGGAAAGAATTAAAGGAATAAAATTTGACGCAATAGTTATTTGGCGACTAATGATGGCGTAATAGCGTTTTACAATGACAACAAACTTCAGCAGCTGTTTTGTGTGTGTTTACTTGGCATCCTAGTGATGGATTTGGTAGAAAGGGTACAGGATTCTAGATTTTTACCCAAATTTCCATTTTCCATACGTTTCATTTTTTTTTTTTTTTTTTTTTTTTTTTTTTTTTTTTTTT
>BPLQ01010797.1:61314-83391 GCA_021605075.1 Caerostris darwini
ATTATTCGTTCAAATGAATTCAAATTATTCGTTCAAATGAATTCAAAATCGTCTATTTAAAATAATCGTATCGTCCAAATGATTGAGTCAGAGTAAATCGTATCATTGGATGACTAATCTCTTTATCTTTCACTGGTCCCTCTATAGGAAAAAAAAAAAAAAATTAATGTTGAGTATTTTTTATCTCATCCCCCCCACGAAAATAGTGATTTGAACGTGCTTAAAATCAAATTCAAAAGAACACACATGCAATTCCAAGTGAAGAAGACTATCAGTATTTCTATATTAATTCTTAATGTGTGCAAAAGATTCGTTCGACAAACCCTTTCGATTTCAATTTTTCAAACCCCGAAGGTTCTTTCAACAGAAATTTTTGCTAAGTGAAAGGGCAGTCAATATTTTATTGCTGTAAAAAGCAGTTTTCTTGTTTCGCTAATAACTGTAAATGAAAAAAAACTGTTTTCTTTTTGAAATCAGATTGTGAAGAAAAATCAGCCGAAAATTTGAATTGCATTTCATTTTTAGTTTTTTTTTACATTTCATTTTTAGATTTTATAATAATCAATTGCAAAGTATACGCCTATTACATCCACTATTATTATTATTATTTCTTTTTATCCCTGTGTTAACCACAATTAATAATTTTACTTTTATGTATTTTCGAACAACGCGTATCCTAAACTAGAATCTGTTGCTTTGGGGAAGAGCTTCCCTCACAAATGCGTGCAGTAGCGCATTGTTCTCACGCACAGTTGAATGTTCTGCAGTAATGGCTACAATTGCTATTGCCGAATTACATGGGCTGAAGCCCATGGCGTTCTATAGGATTAAGACAGCTCCTTGTCTCTGTCGACAAAACTACAGGGATGTGAAGAACATAACCAAAGGAGATTATTAGTGTTATCAGGTAGGTTCACTTCTTTTACATTCCCCGATTGATCAGAAAAAAATACAGTTTTAAATATGATCAGATAATAACACAGTTTTTTTAACATAAATTTCATAGTAGAGAGATGAATTCTTACACATCTTGAAAGTCTTCCAGCGTTTTCTGTGGCGTGAATGCGTTTAAAAGACCAATAATCTGAAAGGGAAAAAAGAACCTGTCAATAAGTTTGTAATCCAATTTATAACACCAAATTCAATGAATGCGAATAAATCACAATTACAATCCTTTCCAATACGCTTTTGAAAATGTTTCCCAAAATAGGGAAGGAAACAGAATGAAAACGTGTGTTTTATTATGTATACTGTGGATGATTAGAAAGCAAATGTTTGGCTTAAATTATGAATTGTTTACGGAAATAACAGTTTACTGAATTAAAATGAATGATATTACAGACGCTTTTGAATATTTAAATTCCATCCTTTTATGTCCATTGTGCTGTTTTGAAAGAAAAAAAGTTGTTATTCCATGTGAGTGCTATACTTTAAAAAGTACGCAGCAGATAAATTATTGCAAAAAGAAAAAAAAATCATGCGAGAACATAATTTGCAGGACGAATGCACTTGGGAGTATACCACGTTCAATAATCCAAGAAATTTATGAAGCTATGGGAAGCTGCAAGAACGGGAATTCTGTATTTTAGGTTTCCGCTTGTTTATTTGACGATTTTTTCCTTAGCAGTTTTTCCCCTGCTAAGCAGCTATCCCCTCTTAAACAAACAAAATGGCCGTTGCGGTTACAGAATACAGCAGCTTTCGCGATTCTATTTGGCGCTGGAAAAGAGACAAATTTGGAACCCTAAAATGCAGAATCCCCACAAGAATGATCAAATTCAATAGATGTCAAGCAATTGTTCAAGTACTACAAGAAGCAGCATCTAATTCAGACAGAGAAGTCTGTTAAGTGATTACTAAATGAACCTTTATACACATAAAACTGATTTGTAGACACTCTTCCGAGAAAATTGAAATCTGTGTATACTTTGAAAGCCGGCCCCTCAAAACGAACTACAAAGCTTGCGACTTGATATGAGTCCATCGTTACATTTAGCAACACATACTTCATGCCAGTTTTAAAACATACAAGACAATAAAATCAAATGAAATGCAGCGTTTATTTGAAATGAAAGTTTCCCGCGTTGCGCGAGGAGATGAGTCTGTTTTTAATAATAACTTATACTCTTATTTTGTAGCTTCACACGCCGCGGACCTCTAGCCAGGACAGCATCTTGTTCACACATGATAATAATAACTTTATAATCTACTAATAGGTAGCACCACAAACATTTCACATTGATCGAAATGTTTACAAGCAGTTGATAAAATACGAATACGACAAAAACGTATTATTCTAATCGAGCTAACATTCTGTTTGAAGGAATTGGGGTCACAAACACTGGATAGAAAATGGCGAATCAAAATTCTTCGTGCTAAAAAAATTAAAAGAACAAAATGGGATCTTCGGGCATTTGAAGGCGCCTTCAATATTGTACAATTGAAAAAATTACGTTGCATGCTTTTGAAATAAAGTTGTAAAATATTTTATTTATAAAATATATTATGCTTTTAACAATAAAATACTTTTTCTAGTTTTCATTTAAGAAATAAGGCACAGTGAAGTATAGCATTTCACTTCAACAAACTGAGTAAATAAAATTTCATTCTTTTTTTTTTTTTTATTCCTTTTTCTTTCAATTTAGTGTTTCATGCAATAATGTTTATTTTTAAAACATTCTGATAGGGATAATATACTAATTTTTTAAAAAAAAAGTTTCCGGAGTAGAAATATATTTACTTATTTTTTAAAAGGAACTGATTTTTTTTTATTTATTTATAAAGTCCATTGAAAAAATTGTTTTCCATTACACTACATATTTATGCATTTGAAAGACAAATTATGTTGAATTGTGTTAGTAGAGTAAGTTTAATAAGCGCAATAAAAAATTCTTTTGTATTAATAAGATTGGCCTGATTAATCCAGTTTTAATCAAATTGAAGAACAAAAAAGAACCCCATTAAAAATTATCATAAAAAGTAACAAATCACTTATTTTAATTGCTGTAAATTCCATGCACTTCAAATTTTGTCAACTGTTCTCTCAAGTGTTGCCAGATTGAGACGACTTTTTTCTCCATATTTTTAGCACGTTTTGGGTGACACCGAATTTGAATAGTTTTTAAAAATATTCACTTGATGACAAACGGCTGAATAACTATTATTTATTTCATATTAGGTGTTATTTATATATATATTTTTTTCATATTCTAAATTTTCCTTCATTTATTTCCTATTTTCTAAATTTAATTGTTTAATTTCTTTATAAGTGAATCAATTGGTACAATAATTTTAGCAAAATTCACAAAAGTAAACTTTACATTTTATACATAATTTTTAGAGACTTTAATAATGGTTTTTTTTTTAATTTCTTAGTTTTTTTTTTAATAATGTATTAGTTTTGCGAAAGCATTTTTTCAGAAAATATATCATTTTATATGCAGTACAAAACAATAGAATTGCTTTGGAATTACTAAATACAAAATTCACGGTCGCAAGGCGTTAATTATGTTTTTAAGTAGTTAATGTAGCGCCAATTAATATCACATTGCTAATTAAGTTGTCATATTATAAATAATGAGATACGATGACTAAAAGAATGCTAATTACCATAATATCAATTGCATCCTAACTCAAACTAACCTGCAGCAGAGTATTTTAATCCTATTTTTTTTAATTAATTAAATCAGTAGAATATAATTGAAAAAAAACCCTCCAAGTTATTTATTTCATTTTAATCAGTAAACGAATTAAAAAAATAATTACAGGATAATGAATAGTTAGTAATTAAAAATGCAGTTCAATTCATTCATGTCTGCAGGTAATTCGTTTTAAGAAATAATAACTTAATCATTTTAATTTAGTTTTTCCGAAGGCCTCTTCCTCAGAAGACGCTTCCAACGAAATAATAAACTTTTCTTTAATTAGGAGGAAAAAAGAAGTCAGTAATCGCTTAACGAAAGGTACTAATTGTTTAATTAATGTTACTTTGAGTAATTAAATATTTGTTTTATAGGAATGTTTCATTTCGTTTGTTATCTGTAAGATTAACAAAAATGATATGCCAGTATATCTATATTATTTTTTGGAGGAGCAATTGCAGGCCTTAACCATTTTTTGGTTTTAATTATGAAATATTAACTAAGTCAGTTTTACTTCAGATTGACATGAGTGTCCTTTATTTCCTTGTCTTGAAATGTTAGTTACGTTAAAGAGACAGCGACACTGGAAAACAAAGTTAATATATAAATACATTTTCTTTGCTTACATAAAAGAAATCAAATCGCAGCTTTGTGATGCCTTGTGTGCAGCGCCCGCAACTTGCCTTGGTTGAAATTCCCTTTTCATTTGGAATGAATTGCGGAAAAGAAGTTATCAATATCGACTTTTGTAATTTTCAAGTTGAGCCCTAATGTACTCGAATCATTTTTGTCCACTGAAGCAAATTTAATACAATTACTAATGATAGTAATGAACCTCAAATAATACAGAAAAACAGAATTTTGTCAATCCATCATCCAAAATCAGTGAAAATGTTTAAGAGGTAGAAATAAATAATACAGAAGTCTAATACAACATGAGATGAAATACTTAAAAAGCTCTACTAATAAATCTAAAATAAAAAGTATTTAAAATTTTAAATGAATCCTATTTTTTTTTTTTTTTTTTTTTTACTAAAAATGACACTCCTATTATATCCTTTTATTTCCAGGCACAAAATGTGATCTTAAGTACGAAAAATAGTCATAATCGTAAAAAAAGAAATACTATTTATTAAAATTATCTGTCAATGGGGATTTTATGTGAATGAATCTTAAATTTTATTCACCTTAACGCATTTAAATGACATCATTTGAAAATGTTCTTGTTTCATAAAAAAAAAAAAAAAAAAAAAAATAAAAATAAAAAAAAAAAAATATTTTCTTCACAGTCTTTCTTATTGAAAAGTGCGAGTAAATATGTTTGTCAGTAGCACATTAGCGCGGACGCAGTGTCCCTATCTAAATTGCTTTCCTTTTATTTCTTACTCTAATTCAGCATTATGAGCACTGCCAAGACTCTTGATGAATGTTTTTATTTATTCGAGCATTTTTTACAGTTCTGTTTATGACGGTAAATATCCGTTTTAAAAGCGGAAATGGATGACTCGATTCATTGTGAGGGCGGCGCTGTTATATAAAAAGCAGCTTTGGAAGAAAAAAAAATTCAATAGTTAGTGTGGGAATAGTTAGTGTCTAAAAAGATATCATAAAATGAAAAGATATATTCGAAATTTGAGATCAAATATTCGAATACAATCACATAGTATAAGAATTGCACACACACACACGAAAATATTTTTTTCTCCTTTAATGCTGCCCTCTTTGAATCCGTCCAACTTGGCTACTTTCCAATTCTCATGGTCAAACTAGACGTATTTTTAGGAATGACCAAAAATGTGTTTCATTTTATAAAGGTGCGCAACAGAAGCAGCTGTAGTGGACAATGCATAATGTATTACAACGCCCAAGCCTTTTTTGATCGACATACACAAGGCATGAATAATAAAATAAAAAAAAACCCAGACTGACTGAAATAAGCTAACAAATTTTTAAATAAATAAATATATATATACACTCAAGAGCCAAAACATTATGACCACCCCTACATTTTGCAATGAACTCGCCTGGAGGACGTGGAAGGCACGTGATAAGGTGGAAGTGGTATTTAACTGCTGCTGGAGAGTCTGAAGAATCATTCTTTCACTTACTTCTGTGTGTGATGGGTAAGGCTGCGGATCTAAGCGACTTTGATAGAGGGCAGATTGTAATGCCTCGAAGGCTCGGAACAAGTATTTCCGAAACTGCATGACTCGTGGGTTGTTCGCGATCTACAGTTGTTAGTACTTATGCAAAGTGGATGAATGACGGTGAAACCAGCAGTAGACGACATGGTGTTGGACGTCCACACGCTATCAAAGAAAAAGGTCGTCGGAGACTGTCTCGCATGGTGAAGCAAAACCGGAGCCAGACAGTGGCTCAGCTGACAGCCCAATACAATGCAGGACCAAGTAGAATCTGTTCAGCGGACACTGTTGGATTTGGGGCTACGCAGCAAACGTCCCACTCGTGTGCCTTTGCTGACCAAGCGTCATCGCCAACTGCGCCTGCGCTGGGCCCGGGAACATCGTGTCTGGCCCATGGATCAGTGGGAGAGAGTTGCCTGGTCAGATGAATCACGGTTTGTCATTCCTCACGCCGATGGCCGTGTCAGGATACGCCGTTTTCCAGGCGAACAGTTGCTCATACACAGGCCGGTGGTGGCGGTATTATGCTTTGGGGGACGTCCTCTTGGGCGTCTCTGGGACCCGTGGTTGTGGTAGAGGAGACCATGAATGCTACAGGGTATCTGAACATCATTGCGGATCAGTTGCACCCTTACATGGCCTCTGTTTTTCCAGCTGGAAATGGAATGTTCCAACAGGACAACGCCCCTTGTCACAAGACTAAAATTGTGTTGGAGTGGTTCCAGGAACATGATGCTGAATTCCAGTTAATGTCCTGGCCGCCTAACTCACCGGATATCAATCCGATAGAACACATTTGGGATGTCCTGCGACGGCAGCTCAGAGTTCAAAGACCACCAATTCGCAATATCTCTGATTTGCGTGACCGTTGCTTAAACATCTGGTACAATCTGTCTCCGGCCATCTACCAAGGACTTGTGGCATCCATGCCAAGGCGGGTTGAAGCTGCGTTGCGCGCCAAAGGTGGGCCAACTCGTTATTGACAGGTGGTCATAATGTTTCGGCTCTTGAGTGTATATTATAATATGTATATATATACGTATGTATATAATCTCTTCCAGATTTTGGATATTCTTAGTTCACTAAACACCTGTGCGAGTCCCTGCTGAAATTCCATTTGACCAATAGTGCACCCTTTTCCAGTCATTAAAATACATCTTAAAAGCATGCTTCATCATGCTACATTTTCCTCAATTTACTCGTACAGTGATTTCATCAATCGAAATTCGTAGCGTCCACCTCAATCCATCTGGATTTTTTGTGTTGGACGTCCATCACTTATCCAATACCACTTGCAAAGAACTCCTTTTCAAGGTTGATCCTTTGATATTTTCTCACGGACTGGACTTGCCAACTCCAGAATACCTATATGCTATTAAGTACCACTAAAATTTCCACTTCAATATTTAATTAAATTTCTTTAGAAGGATTAAAAAGAAATTAAATGCAATTTGAATAAAAACCGTCCAATTAAATTTAAAAGTTAAAAATATTAAATTTAGTAAAAAGTTTCCTGTTTCACAATGATGTTTTTTTTTAATGCTACTGTTGAGTAAAAGCTATTGGTACAAATAGGTGTTCGCTATTCGATGCCACGACAATAAAATAAAAGATCCAGAAGGGAAACTTCGGGGGGTCATGTAGGTGTTGAGGAAGATGAATTTGTACGACAAATCTTCAAGTACTAGTATAAATAAAATATTAAATTAAGACAGTATTTTCAAGAATGAGAGGAACTATTTAAGGGCTTATTGTAGGGGGTTGATATTTAACGATACAGCCACCATCAACACTATCGTCATATCAAAAACTATCGCAAATTTTCGAATTTTATTGCTTGAATGTGTTGACTGAGCCAGCGCTTCTCTGGTTTAAATTGAAATTGAAATACTTAGGTTGGCATAAATGATGTTCTTAATGAGTTAACAGAAGAGAAAAGGAGTTTTAATTATAATTTATAACTTGTTTACGCAATTATTTAAAAAAATTAAATTTTCATTTTTTATGCAATACTTCCGAGTTTTAAAGTTCTCTTTTTTATGTATTTGAACCCAATGATTGCGATGTAAAAATTATTAATAAAAGGATTAATACATGGAATTTCGATTTCAGATACCATTTTTGTTACTTATATCTTAGCAGGACCTACTGAGCTTTCATAAACGGTTACGTTAGCTAAGACAATATCCTGGATGCTTGATGTGCAGAAATGTAATGTATGATAGTTAGGAGCTCTGGCAACACACGCACTTCAACGAATATCTGTTTAAGAAAAGTAAAGAGAGGAACTCACATTCTTGTGGTTGACGAGCTTCATGAGCTTGAATTCCCTGTAGGCCCTTTTCGCGTGGGTCACGTTCTGGAAAGGTCTGCTCAACTTCTTGATGGCCACATTCTGCCGGCTCACAGTGTCGTATGCGGCGCTGAAATGACAAAGACAAACTCACTGATGATGGGGGAACATATTATATATATAGTGGAAAACTTAAAATAATGGGGGAACATATTATATATATAGTGGAAAACTTAAAATAATGGGGGGAAAAATCACTCCAATATTCTTAAAAAATGCTAAAATACAGTCTTACCTCAAAGAAAAAAAAAATACTATTTTGAAAGTAATATCACTATTTTAAAATGAAAATCACTATTTTCTTGTTCGTAATAATATCCAACTTTAAAAATTCTACTAAATTAACAATTTTACAATTTCAATTTTTTTTTCACTCTATTGCAGAAAGTCCTTTATAAATAATTTTCATTCATTTTTTTAAGTTTATCTGGCGCCCTCTATTGGTAGATGCATGCAACTTAAATCTAAAAAAAACTAAAATTAATGAATTAAATTTAATTACTGAATGAATATTTGAAAAAACTCATCAAGTGTCATACACTACAAGTTCCCAAAAAAAAAAAAAAAAAAAATGTATTCGAACGAATGGTGGTGAATAAAAAGTATTTTATGAACGGTTGATTCGAGGTGGATGAATAAAAAGTATTTTATGAACGGTTGAAAATTTGAACAAGATACACTCCTGTCCATAAATTAAGAATAATTCAGAATCACACAGAAATTGAACTCCAAAATAAAAATTTCCCCTGTAGAATTTTCACACACATCTTGAAGAAGAATATGCAAATTACAGGAAACCACCAGATGGCGCGGATAGTACGTCACAATGACGAGAATGTAAGAGAGGGGTATATAAGGAATGGTGGCAAAGAACTAAAATTGTTCACAAGCGCTTTAAAGACCTTTTAATGCAATAACCGCATAGTTATGGCACAAAGGAAGCATTTGGATGATTTTTTACGTGGTAGAATTATCGGACGATTGGAATGGGGACGTACCCAGCTGGAAGTATCCGAGGAACTTGGAATCGCCCAGAGTGACATCTCCAGGCTTTGGCAACGATTCCAAGATGATGGTAATGTGAGTAGATGTTACAGCACTGGTCGCCCCCGAGTTACAACGCCGAATGAGGACCGGTATTTAGCAGTTACTGCCAAAAGAAACAGACGGAGCACAGCATCAGACCTGTCTCGTCAGCTCTCTTCAGCTACCGGTACGACAGTTTCAAGGCAGACCGTGTACAGACGCTTAGGGCACATTGGTCTATATGCTCGTGGCCTGTCAGATGTGTTCCACTTACCGCAACTCACTGTCGCCTGCGATTAACCTGGAGCAGAGAGCATGCATTGTGGACACCGCAACAGTGGTCTTGTGTGATGTTTTCCGACGAGTCCAGGTTTAGTTTGCAATCTGATTCTCGCCGGACTTTCATATGGAGAGCGCCAGGTACCCGTTACCACTAAGAGAACACCATTGAACGACACCGTTACGGTGGTGCAGGATGGCTCGTTTGGGGAGGAATTATTCTTGGTTCCAGAACTGACCTGCATGTTCAGAGTGTAACGATGACAGGCCACATCTATCGGGATGTCATTCTGGAACAATATGTACGTTTGTTTCGGGGCGCCATGGGTGCTGAATTTCTGTTTATGGATGACAACGCCCGTCCTCACCTTGCAAACATTGTAGACGAATGCCTTCAATTGGAGGATATCACCTGTATGGATTGGCGAGCATACTCACCGGACTTGAATCCAATAGAGCATGTGTGGGATATGCTTGGCCGACGAATTGTAGCCCGTCAATCCCCTCCTACCTGTCAACCGGAACTTCGGAGGGCATTGCTTGATGAGTGGTGTAATATTCCTCAAGATCCGATTGATAATTTGATACTCAGCATGCCTAGGCGTTGTAAGGCCTGTATTGTATCGTCCGGGAGGCGTACACCATATTAACCATCATACTAACCATGTTATACTGTTTTTTGTAAATAGGTTCTTTTTTGAAATTTGCTCCAGGGAGTAAAAATCGCAATTTTTCTTAATTATGTGAAACATATAGCATCTTTTTTGCTCTTTACCTTTTGTTTAATAAATAGACTTTACAAATAAGTCAAATTTGCTTTGCTTCTATCTCTTTCTTTGCCTGAACTTCATTATCCTTAATTGATGGACATGAGTGTATATATAGGGAGAGTGTGAGCTAATAGAAGGAATTGAAAAAATAGTACATATGCAAAGTGGAAAGAAAAATAACTTCAAGATTCTTAAGAAACGCTAAAATACAATCTTACCTCAATGAAAAAATACACATGAAAATGACTAATATCATAGTTTCTTGTTCGTAATAGTATTCAACTTTAAAAATTCTACCAAATTAAAAAAAAATAAATGGATAATAAACTAAATTAAGGAATTTGCTTTGATTTTGCTAGCTTCAATAAAATACATTGTTTAAAAAATAAATCTAATTACTAGAATGAAATAAATTTAAAAAAAATACATCTTTTTTTTCTTCAAAATAAGCAGATTTTCAATAAAACATTTGCAACACATTATATTTACAAGTTGGGAACGCCTTACTCATCAGATTATCGGGTGAACATTTCGAGGTTCATAATAAGTGTCCATCAAAAAGTTCTTGCATATCCCTTTTTAAAATTTCAACCGTTTCAGCTTGTTCGTGCGGCTTTTTAAAGTCACGCCCCATAAGTAAAAAAATTTCTGCCTTAAATTATTTACACATTCTGTAAACAAACACGCCATTTTCACACCTCCTCGTTTATTAGAGTATCAGCAGAATTTTTCGAATGGAATCAACGGCACAAACACGTGGGAAAATAACTGAATTATAATAAATGGGTGGAATAACAATTTTAAAGCCCTGATAGATATTGAACGTTGCTCGGATAAAATTAAATTCCCATAAACGGTATATACGAATGAATGTAAAAAAACAATTTTAAATCTATTGAAATTAAATCAATTAACGAGTGGACAATGACAATAGGTCTCGTATGAAATGATTATTTCTTCCACGCTTGTCCTATGCGTAACTTTTTTGTTCAATTGTTAGAAGATTTGAATCCTAAAGCGTATTTTTTATTCATTTTACTTCTTGTACTTTAGATTAATAGCAGATTTTTCTACATCCGAAATGAGTAAAAGTAAGTTTACTCATGGATCATTTCATTCTGTGCCATGGATGGTTCGTAATCCACTTTGAATCGTAGGTCCCGGTCTCGTACAGAGTTGTGGGGGTCCGTAGCCTATCTTCAAGCTTCACGTGCCCCCTGGGTAGTGCTCAATGAATAACAGCCTTGCAGCCCTTGCTTATGGCATAAAGATTAACTGCCTGTGTATTGCCAGCTGCATTAGAACAACAACAGAAAGTTGCACACAATTTCCGTTTCCTTGATTTAAACGGACTTGATTATAATCCACGGAATAATAGCACGCTATCCTCTAACCACTTCGCACGTCTGTGTGAAACTAATACTGTTTCTCGCTACTAAGTTCATGTTCGGATTTACTAAATTCAATCCCATAAGACAGGACCTTTTTTCTTTCTTTGACCTTTTTGCTGGGAATAATAATTAGGATTAAAGATTAAAAGTTAAATATAAGTTGAGGCGGCCAGAGAAGTAGTTCCATGTCGCCCTGACTTTTCGAAGATATTTTGCAGAAACATGTGTGCGGATGCGTTATGTTGCTTTGTGTTCGAATTCACATTAACAAAGCATTTGCACTTATTCCGAGGGCTGCCCGATGGACAATTGGTTAGCGCTCTAGCCATTGGTACTACAGGCTTCAGGTTCGAATCCTGGTGGTGGTATGGATGTTTGTGAGGGGTTCGGAATCCACGTTAAGCTATATGTCCCGGTCTGTTTAGCCCTCGTGTGCACAAGATGACCGTAGCCACACCAAACCTTATTCCATGATTTGTTGAGTCGAAGTCGCGCATGCGCAATCTCGAATGAGATTCAGTAATTAGTTTGCGGAGGGAACTCGGTTCGTTTCGTAGTCGAACTTTTCGCATTTGGCCGGGCCCCCCCCCCCCGCGTTTAGCTTCAAATCTACGAGTCTCGGAATAGAGCGCGTTTCTAAAGTGGATACGTAAAACGATTTTTAAACGGAATTATTAAACGATTTTTTAAAGCGATGAGTGAAAATCATAAACGATTCGGATATTTGAAAGGTAAACTTCCCCATTTAAGAAGGGACAAAGAAATTTAAAAAAATTAATTTTTGACATTCAAGATCCTAGATTTAAATTAATTAGCTCTTACTTACTGCTTTAAATATGAAACAATTTTAAAATATACCGTATCCCTTTAAAAAAACACCATGCTTCATTATAAAGCAGTTCAAACTTCACTATCAAGACTTTCTTGGGTTTTTAAACAGGGATCCTTGTATATAAATTTTAAAATTTTAACACGTTTAAGTTTCGGAGAAAGCATAGGTAAAATGTAAGTAAATAAATTGATGCATAGTTTTTTTTCCATGATAATCACTTCGTCCCTAAATGAAAAAAAATAGGATTTCTTCACCATCTCAAGCTTTCAAGAGTATCTCATGCTGCAGAACAAGACTGCGACAGGAAATAAACAGCTCATCTTTTCACTCCTTTCTTAACTATGGTAAAAAGCGGCGATGGGAGTGCAAGAACATTTTCTACTCACCACTTATTTCCATCCAAAATTTTGTTCTTCTTCTTTACCCCCCCCCCCCACTTTGTTCTGAGCACAGCTCTCCCTCAAAATCCTCCCCATCCCTTAAATTTAAATGGAAGTTTCTTGTAGCGAATATTTGGCGATGATATCAAAGGGGGACCGTCGGAACGAAGACTGTCTGTGGGGAAGGGGAGCTCTGAAGAACGCAGCTCTTTGTTAGAAGTGTTCAGTGTTTTTCATTTGCACTTGTAACATGTTGGGATCATCCTATAACCAAGGGGATGAAGTTGAAATTTTCCAGCAGCTCAATACGTTGTATAATATCATAAGGCCGCAGCGAATAAATTGTCGCAAAAAGAGACTTATTTCTTCATCCAAACAAAAAGCGGAACTTAAAGTGTGTGAACAATGGGTCTCTTAAAAATAAAACGAGAAACTTTTGAGGTCTGGTAATTCTTGGGTTTTGTTTACTTTATTTACGTGTTTTATTTCTATAGGACGAATATGGTAATTACTCCATCATTTAATTTCGTTACTTTCAGTATTTGCTTTTACCATTTACTTATTATAATTTTTTTTTGTATTCATACATCTTCTTTACAGGTCTCTCCTACAGCCGTGTCTATACATCAAAGTACAAAAATTGAGCGCCGCATAGACAAACATATTATTTCTATTCTGGATGGAACTGGAATAGTCAATGAACATAATAAAAATCAAAGAATCAATGAATGCAGAAGATAAACTTTCAGATTGGCTGGTGTTCCAGGACGTGAGTTTTTAGTACATAGTAGAAATCCACCTTCAATACTACTGGAGGTCAAAATCAGGGCCGTATAGCCTAAGGCCCACAATGAATGTGACTCAACAAAAATGTGGAATTTTAACTATCAGAAAATACATAAAACATTTATTAATTGTATTAATTTCATTTAAATATATAATCATGTTTCATATTTCCCCTTTCCGTGCTTATAATGTCTTGATTTGCACTACGAGCTATTAAAAAAAAAATCGAATGAAAAGACAAACGTTGTAATTCCTACTACGTTCCTTCTCATCTTCTATTGGATCATAATAAAGACATTCTGCTCCCCCTTAAATGTTGCCCAAGAGAAACAAAATGCCTTCTTGCTTTAGATGAGACGCACTCAACTGAATAGCAAAATAATCAATTTATCCTATAATCATCAATAACATTTATTCTATCAAAGAATTTATTACAAACAGCTTTCGGCTTGTCCATTTGGTTGTTTCCCATACGCGAGAAATTGAGAGCAAGTTAATCCTAAAAGTGGGCTCCCTTTATGCAGCATAGCAACGATGCTGTGAATTCCAACTAACAAAAAATGTCCACCCTCAAATGAAATCACATTGAAAGGTGAGTCCTGGTTACTTTTTATTGTTAAAATATTAACATGCCGTGTTTCCATTTGAGATGCACGCAATCCATAAAAGGCGATTCTCCATCTAATGAATTCAGATAGGATGACTCCTATGATTTCAAATATGTGTTGGTTCATACGAATTGAAATAGGATGATTCCTATGATGAATTCAGATAAGATAATTCGTATGATGAATTCAAATATGTTAGTATGATGAATTAAAATTCTTATAATACATTCAAATGCGATTTGTATGAAGAATTAAAATAGGAGGATTCATACTATAAATTCATATATGATTCCTATGATAAATTCAAATATGTTAATTCGTATGAAAAATTTAAACAGGATGAATCTTTTGATGAATTTAGATAGATTTACATGATGAATTCAATTATGATTCATCATATGAATCAAAATGATTAGGATATTAATGGTATTAAGATAATTCCCATAATGATTTCAAAAATAATGATTCCCATGATGAATTCAAATACGATATGAGATGAACTCAAAGATGATTATTCATATAATAAATTGAAATACAATAATTCATGTAATGACTTATAGGAGGAAATGCCTCCTATAACTCAGTTTTTAAATTGGGTATAAAACAATTTTATTCTGTTTAATTCAATTTTTTCAGTTTTTTTAAAATTTACAATTACTTTTTTAAAACTGTTCGTAAATATTTCATTTAAAGTTCTATTTGTTTAGTTTATGTACATATGATATCCGTATTCTTAAATCCATACATTCAGATGGTGGTGATTTAATCTCAATTATAAAATAAATCTACCATTAATGCAAATTGCATTTGGATGACATTTTTAATTGCACATACCACAGGCTGAAAAACAATTTGGTTTTTACAGAAATGCCATTCGTTTCCAGTTATCTAAATCATTTACAACAATTTTTAATACCAATATGTATACCAATTGACTGTTCGTTTCACATCACATTAAAATCGATTGATATTTACAAGTAGATATGCTGGAAGCTGCTTTGAAAATATTTACCCACATATTTTAAATAAAAAAAGTAGCACATCGACGCATGCACAGAAAGCCTAAAATAACACAAAAGATCTGGGGTTCGCCATTTTTCAATTTCTGCTATTAGTTCACACTCTCCCTACATATATATCTTGTTCAAATTTTCAATCGTTCATAAAACACTTTTGATTCATCCACTCGAGTTCAAATACATTTTGTTTGAACTTGCAGTGGATGGCACTGGATGTTAACACAGTTGCTTCAAATACTAATTCATTCATTCAATTTAATTAATTCATTTTAGTTTTATAGCGGAGAAAAAAAATTTCTCTCATATAAGATATTTAGCAGAATATAAAGTTAGGAATAAATACCGTCAGTGGCGAAACGTGTAGATCGCTGGAAAAAAAAATCCTTTTCATTTCAAATTTTTCATTCTGGGTTCTAGTCTGAGTCAAGGAGGGAACAAAATGGAAAATGAAACATGTGAATAAATGAGTGAGAGAGATGGAAAGTGAGAGATAGCGAATTTTTTCTAACTTAAAAAAATGAATGAAAATTATTTATAAAGGACTTTCTGCAATATAGTGAAAAAAAAAGTAGGAATTGACTTTTGAAATTTTTTTTTTATATTACTTGTTTTTAAAATTAAATTTTTAATATGTGACCACAGAATATGCATTTAGATGAAGATTGGTTGGTAAACATTGCACAAGAAATTCTTTTTAGAATTTAAGAATACATGCCGTATCAAGTAATTAGTTCAGGAAAATGTTTTATTTGCTCTACAAGTAAGATAGCATGAACACGGATCCCGTGCACCTATCAGTTTTCAAACATTGTTTTCAATTCCATCAAAAATTGTTAGAAAATTAATTTATGTTTAATTTGCTATAATACTGGATACCCCGGCACATCAATATTACTCGCAAAAAAGGAAAAAAAAAATTCTATTATATTTCAGGTTGCTAACTTCCAAAAAGTGCGTTTACGAACAACAAGAGTATGGACGACTTTAAACCTCCTTTTCTAAAACAAAAAGTGCCTCGGAAATATTAAAAAAAAAAACCTCCTTTTTGTGCTCTTCTTTAAGCCACATTGAATTCTCACGAAACTGGAGCCACTCCTGTCGCCATAGTAACCGGCCTTCGTGAAGGATGGAATCGATTTTACTTGCCCTTTTTATTCTTCACTTCCAAGCTCCCAAAGCATAATTCACGCAAGGGTATCAAATTAATCTATGAGTTTTTCTTCTTGTTTTTGTCTCCTTTTTGCTGCAAAAGTGCGAAATTTTTATTTGATTTTTCTTCGGATAAGAATGTTTTCACCATTTTTTTTTCTATCGCTGCCGGTTTCGAATCTATAAAATCATTTAATGCCTATGCATTTGTTTTAATTTTATTCCACTGAAGCGCCTCTCTGAACTGGATTTTCCATTTGTGCCGCCATTATGTTTTTTTTATTCACGAAAAAATTCGTTTTTAAATAGATTAATGCATTTTATTTTCAACGGGCGACTTCAAGTCCACATTCGCTGCGCATCCTAAGAGGCACAGACGTCGCTCTGTCTTCTTTGAAAGGCAAAAAAATGATCATTTATGTTCATAGAAATGACAAAACATTCGTTAATTAAATCTAAAAATCAAAAAAAGATAATCAATAATTTTGTTTATAAAATATTTTATGTCAAGGCGACCGAGGATGTAATTTTGCAACCACTGTTTATTTTTCGATGAATTACAACAAACAGTTTCGTGGCGTTAAGATATCCATATTTAATTTCTAGTGGAAATAAATAGTAATTCTTTCATTTGTTCCATAAGTGAAACGAATGTTAAATTTCGTAAAAATTGTTATTCGATTGTTTAAAAAGAGTAGGTGAAATTGCAAAGGTTATTTGAAGCAGAAATATGAAATATTACAAAACATCCAGAAATAAAAAACATTTTGTTAAATTGCAAATAAACCAAGAGGAAAAAAAGAAACCTTCAGTTGCAAGAACAGGAAAGAAATCATTCAAAAATTAGTGAAGAAATCCACAGAAATTGCAGCAGAGAAAAGAAAGTATGTTTCTATAACAACAATTCAGAGAGTACTCAGAAGAATTATAATATATATATAAACGTAAAGAAAGATAAATAATCAACTGGGCCAATAATTTATCAGGAATCGAATAATTACTAGAAAAAAAAAAGAAACCTAAAAACTAATTTATTATTAATCGTGGAAGATTTTACAAAAAAATAAATAAATAAATAAAATAAATAAATAAAAAAAAAAAAAACCAATGAAAATAGTTAATTATATAAATTAACTCGTGAAAGAAATTTAAAAATTAAGCCAATAAGAAACATTGAAAGAGGTCTAGGACATCTCTGCCCCACTCTCCTCGAAACATTACCCATATATTTTATGGGTAGTAATCCTGTAGGCCAAAGTATAAAAAAAAATATCATTTTCAAAGTAAATCTATAGAGAATGCTTGCATTTGTTCGAAGTCATTTTGGAATTGAGTAATATTCGATGACGAAAGTTTTTGGTTGATGCTACACACATCCTCTTGTCCAGCATAGAAGGGGTACGATTCCTTCACGAGGCTGTTAAAAGAGTGAGAAATTTAATTTTTATGTTAAGGAATTCATTGAAGATTCATTTGTGCTAAAGATTTGGGACGATTGTTGATGCTTCAGCAAGGCAACGACCCCAAACTTGCAGCTCTAATGAGCACAGCTGCAAAATGAAATAACCCCCTTCACTGCATCTTCAGTGATTAAAATTTTTTGGTGTCACTTGGATAAATTATTCAAAATTCATTAAAGCATTATTAAGGACAAAGAACGATTTATTACAAAAAGAATGGTCAAATATATCTGGTGAAACTAATTCTTATCAACTTCAATTGTTCAAAATGTGAAAAGATATCCAACAAAATAACAATCTTTTTTTTGTTCATTTAATACATTATATAAGACATATACTTGGAAAACTTTGCCACAAAAACTTAACTTATAAAAATAGTATAGTGACTCTCCTGTTTTTTAGCCTAATTCAATTCTTAATGCAGGATTTATGATTACTTTAAATATATTTTTTTTCTAATGCAGTTGGCAAACACTTATACTGTTGTCTTTGATGCCTTAAGGTAAGAGTCGCACCGACATTACTCACTTAGCACTGTCTAGGAGGGGCGAGTAGCTTGAAGATAAGCTACAGAGGAGGAGTAACACTACCCATGCAACGCTCTATGATCATGCTAAACTGGGACCTATGGTTTAAAGTGGATTCCGAACCACTACAAACATCCATGGCATCGCTGGGACTCGAACCCGAAACCTGTGCTACTGAGTCCCAGGGCACTAGCTACTTGGCCATTCAGGCCCACTTTTAAAAGGTAAATTACAAAATTTATTTTATTAAAATTGCTAAGTCAAATTTGCAAAACAAAAATAAATAAATAAATAATAATAATAATAAAAATTAAAATTACGCCGTTGATTATAAATTAGGGAATAAAGAATTATTTTTCATTTCTGTTTTCATATTTCATTGGCAATAGAAGCGATTTTTCTTAGCAATATTTCATTTAAAATCTTTGTCATACTTTACACTTAAAAAAAAAAAAAAAAAAAAAATGGACCGTCCTTAAATTGCTTTGAAATAATCGTAAAACCTAGAACATGGAAATAGGGAATAATTTCATTTTTTTTTTACTTTTACTTAATATATTTTTATAAAAGTGAAAAGTTTTAAAATACAGAGGGTTCCCTTAGAAATGAATAATCAAATGTTAACAATACAAAGAAAAGAATTTTAATAAGAACAAACATTGTGAGAAGGAAAAGTCTTTCTTCTAATTATTCATGTTCAAACAGTGATACGCCTTAAAAAAATTTTTAGATAAAACACACTAAGCCAAATTAAAAACACTGATACAATTCATTTATTTGTTATGCTACTATTATACTTTTTAAAAAAAATTTTGGAAGGATTTACATGATTACATCAACAACTTTTTTTAAGATAAATAACCTTTAAAAATATTTTGAACGAATCATTAAGAAAATTATTACTGTTCTAATTATTCATTAAAAATTTATTATTATTCGTCAAAAATGAACTATTGAAGTTTCCAGGTTAATTTTGATTGAATAACAGCAAGTTAATACACAAAGGACTTATTTAAAAACCTAGAAAGCTTTTTAAGAATAACTCAAAGAATTCTGTGGAAAGATTCTATTGGAATAAATGTTAAAAAACTGTTTCCACTCAACAACAAACTGCTTATGCAGAGCTTTTTGGTCCAATATTAGTTTATTTTGCCCGAAGACCTTGATCTTTTTGCAGTTAATAGAGGAAACGGTTGTGCAACATGTTACATATGTAAAAAATGAATTGGAAATCGAGCATTTTTGGTTTAAAAACCCGATTCACAGCTTTTTTTATAGATAAATTTTTTATTTTCCCGAAATCCCGTTTCAATTTAATGTTAGGGAGGTCCTTCAATTTTTAACCCTCAGTAATACAACCCGTAACAAAGAAAACGGAGGCTTCAGCAGCGCTCAGACACTTTTGTCTCAGAACTGATTATAAAAGTTATCTCCGATCGATAATAATAATATCTTATAGAAGTTATTCCATTAGTAGGAAAAAAAAATTTGTATTACAAATAGAGCATCTTCGTGCTTTTAAAATGGTGTTCTTTTATACTTTGGTACTTGTTATAATTTGTTACTGTTATTTTTATAAGATATATGTATGGTTTTTTTTTTTGTAAGTTTAGCAAATGTAGAGTACAAGAATGTATTTGAAAACAGTACAAAAGGCTTAAAGTTGTTAAAGTACTCCGTTATGCAAAAACAGTTTTTTTAGATACACGAGTCATAAAATTTCACATCTAAATATATTAGTAAAGATCATAGTACATAAAATTACGAAAAAGAGTCGGTATCGAAAATCCGATTCAGAAGTCGGGAGTCAGAAATGTTTTCGCCGACCCTGGGCATTAAAATGACTTTTTAAAATACATATTTTTTTTTACAGAAATCTGGTCTAGAATCCTGCTTTCGGGTTTTTTTGTTAAAAGTAAGCTCGTCTAAAATCCTGAATAATTCATGCAATTTATCTGTTCTTTTTTTTTAAAAAAGGGGGAAATAAAATGGAAAATATCAAATTCGATTAGCCAGAGGAGAAAACAAACAAACATTTTTTTCCAATCTCAGACGCATTTTATCTCCTTTCCATGCAAAATTTTACGTTTCATTTTTACCATGAATTCAAATCTTGATATTAATAAACAAAATAAAGGTTACATTTTATAAGCATACTTTTAAACTCTTTATTTTGAAAACGGCAAAATACAGTTTTCCCACAGTGAGGATAAAGAAAGTTTTTATATGCTTTTATTTTGTTTCTTTTTAATTATTTCTGCAACAGATATCTATTCCTTCTTATTTTGAAAAATGAACCAGTTTTGCAAAAAATTCGCTTGGTTCAACAAAAATAATATATATCTGTTCCTATATGAGTTAGAAACTGCTCAAGCTTTTGTTTATCAAAAACACTATTAGGGAACGCATCGTGATAATACGACTGCCAATCGCGTGGAAAATTAGCAAACGACCCCAAGACAAAAAAGAGAGGCGCCATAGGGAAGAAAATTTCTTTTAAGAGGCATTTTAATTACAGTAAAAATAATTTTAAATTTTAATAATTAAAATTTTAGATTACACAACATTAAAAGTAGAACTTGATAAAAAATATTCGACACTAACTATTAAACCATATTAACTATTAATCACACTAATTAATCATCCTCGGGTAAACCGGATGTTTATCCCAGAATATATACCCCTCTCCCTGTCAAGTGGTGTTGAGAATCGCTTCTGACACAGAAATGACACTTATTCGTAAAAAGGACTTTCGAAGAGTTCTCCAATCCCTGTGTCATCAGTCTAAACGGTGTCAATGAGATGCAGCGGTCATAGACTGCCTGTATATAGACCGCAATAAATCGATATTTCTCAGTTTGCAAAACGATACACATGTAATCAATTATCGCTGCCTTTCTAGATCGACCGCCACCAAACTTTCTAACAGATATATATATATGCAGTTCGGAAGGCTTTCCAAGATCTTGAGCTGCGCTCACTGCGTCCAGAGGAGAGAATGAGACAAGCGAGTGTCTCCGTCGGACAGCAAAAAAAAACAAGCCACGTTATCTCTCATTGCGAGTGACAGCGGGTCGCGTCCGCGAGAAATCCCTTTGATGTGCGGGAAAAAACGTCTCTGGTTGGAGCGGAGAGGACTCACTCCGTGGGTTCTGTCCACACTGAGACAAACGCTTGTCTCGTTCAGAAGTGGCCGATCTTTCTACTAGTCGTTTTTCGTTTGCACTGAAGGTGCGCGCACAATTTGAATTTTCAGGAATTGTGTTGGACAGCGCCTCCTTCTTTCTGTTCGGTGTACTCTTGCGTCAAGCTTTGACCTCTTGTTTCTGATACCTGCACACGAAATACATTTCAAGTGCGCTCTCACTGGTTTAAAATTCACAACACTACTTAAGTTTTTCACCTCAATCTGTATACTTTTCCCCTTTTTATCAATTCCTACTATTAGTTCACACACTCACTATATATATCTTGTTCAAATTTTGAATCGTTCATAAAATACTTCTTATTCATCCACTCTAGTTCAAATGCATTTTTTTGAACTTGTAGTGGGTGACACTTGATGTGAATACAGTTTTTTCAAATATTAATTCAGCAATTAAATTTAACTAATTAATGTTTAGTTTTTCTTAGAATTAAGTGGCATATATCCCCCAATAGATGGCGCCAGATAAACTTAAAAAAATGAATGAAAATTATTTATAAAGGACTT
>BPLQ01010797.1:95934-114124 GCA_021605075.1 Caerostris darwini
TTTTTGTATTTTTAGTACTAGTATTATTCATAATTGATTGTGTTTATTAAATTCCTTAATTCTTTTTCATATATTTTACAGTTTTTATCAACGCAGCTATGTGACTCATTAAAATTGGTCTTAAATTTTTCATTGTGAAATTTGCAGTTTATACACTTCGGATCATTTTTACAATTCCTCCATTCATGATCTTTAGTTCCACAATTTGTGCAATGCTCTTGACCACTACTACAAAACTTGGCGATATGGCCAAATCTTCCACATTTATAACATTGGGTGGGCTTGAGAAACTCCTTCACAGAGATTATCTCCCACCCAATGTTAACTCTTTTACTTTTCATAATTTTCTTAAAGGTCTTAGGACCCATTTCCGCAACCACATTTTTGCCATTACGACCCGAATAACTACGTAGTTCTGATTTTTAGTAGTTCATTCTCTCCCTCTTCAACATAATTTTGGTTAAGTATTTCCATAAGTTCCTCGTGTCATTTGACACATTATAGCAGATAATAGTCGGGTTTCTCAACCTGGGTCTAGAAATTTTAAACTTTTCATTTATATTAGTATTTTTTGGCAATTCTCCCATTAGTGTTTCCAAATCTTCTGGATTCGCTGTTTCAACATATATTCCCCCATTTGAGATATTTTTGACCTTTTTTATTCCCACATTGAGACGTTCCAATTGTATATTTTTCTGAAGCTCTTTTTTGGTATATAATGAGGTTCTACCCTCTTCATTTGGCTTTATTACTAAAGATTGTGTGACTTTTGGCTTTTCCGTACTTTCCTTTATCACATTCCCTCTCTGCTTCTCCGTGGTTGGTTTTGTTATTTGTGCATAAGTTGGTTTCCTGTCCATAAGTTTTTCTAATTGCTCATTAGCCCCTAAAAGGGTGCAAATGTCCTTATTCTGCATCTGTATAATATTCAATAAGTTTGTAATCATTTCACGCATTTGGGCTTTATCCTCCGCCTTAAACCTGTCATAATGTGTGAATGAAATTAGGGACATGTAAATATTAATGGCTTTTTGGGTATGATCGTCTCCCCTACCCACTTCCACCTCTTCCTCTATGGTGGGCATAGTAGTATTCATTATTAAAGTTAGTTAGTTTTACCCAACTGATTGGTAATACCTTTTTCTGCCTTTTTTGCGGTGCACAGAAGTACACGTTACCAGCCGGGGCCCCGTGGAGGCAAGGCAACCAAAGACAAGAAGAAAAAATTTGCAAAAAAATTTATATTATCTAAAATAAACGCAATTGACAGGTGATAGACTCTAAGCCATTGTCACCTGTCAATAAAATTTTAGAAAAAAGCTCAAAACGAATATAAAGTCTTCGGCCCCCGGCCGTGTGTACATCCTAAATGCACCCTGATCAAATGTCAAATCAGATCTCCAGAGGTATTTCGCATCCAGGAATTGGATTGCTCCAGAACCTCAGAAAACGAGGCAACAGTAGAACTCATCTAGAAATGGAGAAAGTGAAAACTTTTTATAGCATAAAAAGATAAATTTTAAAGATCAACCCCACTGAAGCAGGTGCTTTTCTTCAAAAATATCCCTATTGAATTCATTAGATCTTCAACGTAACGAAGCATTGGACACGCTAATCTTTTTGATATTGAAGATTGTTAATGCTTTTAAACTCGAAAGTATTATCTGCCTTGAATCCTTTTTATCTTCTGTCACAGCGCAATTCCTCATGCTGGCTTTAATATTTAAGGCAAACCTGTGCTTACGGTCGTGCAGAGAGTGATCTAGAAAGAACTATTCAGGAAATCTCGCCACTGGACATTGTTGTTGCTACAGCTTTTAAATTGCTAAACATTTTAACCACAGGCATTTTTTGCGAAGTGTCCAAGTGAAGTTAGTTGCTTACCCCTTTCCCTGCCCATCTCGCGTCAGCGCGTGAAGTGAAATCAGCGTTAAATAGCCAATCTTGCATCAGCATGTGATGCGGAGTGTTGTCTCGGTTGCATATTATGCGGTCGCGCGAGAAGTATTCATTTTCTGCTTCAATCGGCAAGGTCAGAAGCTAGTCGTAAAGGTATGCGGTTTCAAATGGCTATGTTTAAAAAAAATAATCTTGTCACATGAGTGGTGGAGACGATAGTTGTGCAGGGCCCAAAAAAAAACGAAATATGTGCAATCTAATAAGATTCTAACAGTTGATGAAATTGCTAATGTGTTGGTTGAGCTTTTGGGCGAGTGATGTCAGTTGCGACGGCGATAAGGAATTCATTCCTCCTCAAGGTCGTACTATCATTGTAAACCCAACTTATAAAAAATTCGTTCATATTAAACAATTGTGATATAAAAATAACGCGTCACTTGTTTATTTTCCTCATTTTTACGCATCACACGATCGTCAGAATATTATATCAGGAAATGATCAGAAGCAGTATCCTACACACAGGAAAGAACCAGTATACAGTATCAGAATGATACACAAATCCTATTTTATGGCTACTTTTCGATTTTATTCGTTATACAAAGTAATTCGCCTTCTGGGATCTACAGGGCAATAGCTATCAACACGTAACTGACACCTAAAATGTTAGTGATGTACAGTTGAAATCCAGTATTTATGCAAATTAATATTGAATTTTATGCAATGTAAAGAGTATAAATTTTTTTCCAAATCTGTCTTCATAGTTCGTCTGCTTGCCTTTACTTCGCATTCAATCCGTTAAGATTTTATTCCACAATGGACTGCCGCCGTTCGATTCGCCTGGAACCCGATCGTTAAGATAACGGCACATCAGGTGCTTTTACTCACATTCTCAAAGCTTTAGTAATTGCAACCTTTAATGGCAATGAACTGGTTTATCGTTGAGTGCTTTTCAAAATACTTCGAAATTAAAAAGTTTTTTCATACAAACTTGTAGTTTCTATTGCTAATTCTTAAAAAGTATAAATTAAACTACCATCACATATTTTTCCATATTTTTTTTCTTTTCTCTAAATAAATAACTCAAAACAATTTGCTTTTTTTACACCCATTCTAGTGAAGATGTTACAAGTTAAATCAATAGTATCATTTAATTTACCGTGACGTATGCTCTTCATAATTTTTTATTGAAATTATCGTGATGAAAGCTATCCTTTTTTTTTTTTTTTTTTTTTTGAAGATTTATAAGCCGTCGTTTTTGTCTTCGTTTAATTCTTTATCATTTGTATGAGAGAGATGAACCCATTTTAAGAATGTGCTTATGCTTAAAGTTGTTATAAAGTGGTATAATTCAGATTTAATTTGAATCAAATATTCAATTTCTAAAATAATGAATAATTCTCTTACCTGTCATACGGATTCAATCACTTAGTCGAGATGATTTTAGCCACGTTTCATTTGAACGATCACGCACATGTAGAAATAAGACACGCTCAAACCATTTCTCTCCTGCGCAGAACACTTCAGTTCGAGATCAGCAACAAGACTGATTCTAACGCGTCACATTAATCTTGGATAACTGCTGCCTCTAGCACCAGAGTTTCTACAGCCCATTAAATTAAGTCGTTTCACTCAAATAATTAACTGCTTGATTTTTAAAAAGAATATGTTTTATGGAGGGGTTAATTAAAAAAAACGAGAAATCTCTTTCCCTCTCATGTTATTCAAAATCTTGAAAGTTCTCTTCTCCGACTGCTCATAATAGTTATTAAGTCATCTATAAATTTAAATCATTTGAAACTATTTATATTAAGGAAAGCGTATTTAAAAATAAATAGAAGTGCTTATATGGGTTGTCATTTTCTTTCTTTTTCTTATATTTACCGTTATTTTTCCGTAGATATATTCGGATATCTTCATTGTAAAACTGACGCATGCATATGTGTTCATGTTAATTTAATTAGCTGTCAGAAAGAGAGCAATAGTAATTTGCTATTAGTGTTGCTTTTTTTTTTATCAGAAAGTACTCATTAAAAAGCCATTCTATGCTTGTTTTGATTTATGTATTGAATGCATAATTCTCATTTTTTCTTTTTTACAAATTTATATTGAAGTTAGAATATCGATGGTTGGCTTTATTTATCTATAGCTTTATTGCAACTCAATCCATACAAATGTGGTCACTTACCTTAGAAACAAAGAGAGCCTAGAAACAGATAAAAATGGCAAAGGGAAAAGACTCTTAACGAAAAGACCAAAAGACCTCTTACCAAAAGACCTTAGAAACAGTCAAAAAGAAATTCTAAGGATGACACTTTAAAAAGGCTAGGAGCATCCTAACAAAGAGTTCGGGTGATCAGACATGTTTTCTGTGGTCCTCCAGTAAAAAGTTCCCTATTCTGTTGTAAATCCCAAGTCCAGCTCCAAGCAAACAAGTAGATTCCTTTTCTCTGCCTTGCATCGAACACGCGGATCGAAGGTGCTAGAGGGCCTTATGGATGAGTGTCACAAATATAAATAGTATTCATTGCCTTTTGAATTATTAAAACTTCAGTCATCCCTCTCCAGAAAACTGCATTCATAGAATAAAACGCTCTGCGTAATTAGAACGAATGCGTTGAAATGTAATTTATTTCACTTATACAGAAATTTTACTCAGGCATTTTACAAATATAAATTCCCGTTACACATTCAGTCTCTATTTCTTCATTTGCAATGGTTCAAAAATGAATAGGTTATTGTTTTTCAGTGTTATTATCATTAATTGCAATCAGTTTAACAAAATAATTAATTAATTAGCTACCTTCTCTCATCGATTTAATGTATTAGCTCTTTTGCGGAACACTGGTTTGAAAAAGAATTGCAATGGTGTCACTTGTTTAGGTCACTTGAGACATTTTGTCCCATCCGACAGACCCTCATGACTTAAGCTACCAAGCAGCCAAGTCGAATGGATTAAAACACTTGAAGTGTAGTGGAGGAGAAGGGTCATTTCAGATGGATATTTATTGCAGCCATTAATAATTTTAACTTTGAATAATTAAAATTTCATATTACATAAAAGCAAAAGAAAAATTTCTTGGCCATTGCGTCGCTCTTGCTATTGCTATTGCTATAAAAATTTCTTAGCTATTAAACTTTTTTTCTTCAAAATTGCTTTGCGCCGCAGGTGGCTGACTAGAATCCCTAACAAGTAATCGTTTCTTCCGTTTCCGCCTTTAAACCGGATGTTTACTTTTTCATTGAATAGGCTAGGGCAGTGATTGTTAAAATACTCAGAAATGCAGTCACTTTTGCCAGACTTATATTAAAAATAGTTTCATTGAAAAAATTGAAATAAAAATTGACTATACGTACATAATTTATATTTCATACTTTTTGTTGGGCATCAATGGGTCACATATTTTGTACGGAAATTGACGAAAACCGCTGCGTTCAGAAACCAAGTCTTGTTGGCGATTTAAATGGAACGCGAGAGTATTTTCATCTGACTGTCGTGCCACCTGGAGGAAGATTTATAGCTTTTCTTCCATAGGGCAAATGATTCCTGAAGGCTCCCTTTATCACCCACCTGTAAGTGGGCCGTTGGGAATTCTTAAAATAAATTTTAATTTTTAAAAAATGCCTTTAAAACGAATTATTACAATGAATGCTCTTTTGGAAGACAACATTTTCCATTGAATAGTATGAACTTTAAATCTAAATAAAGCTTACACTATCTAAAGAATGCCGTTCAAATATACGAAAGCACTGGTCAAAGAAATAGAAACTCTCGAATATTTATATAGGTTTACAACGAAATAAGTGCATTATATACAAATGTTTCGAGTTATAAAACAAAATTGAAAGGAAAGATTTTCATAGTTTTGATTTTAGAAGTATCGGACATTTTTGTTCAAGAGGATGAACTCCAAAGTCCTAAGACGAAAAAAAAAATCAAAATTACATTGTATTTCTCATTTAATGGGCTATTCAAAGAATGCATAGAAATTATATCCCACTCAGGTAGATTGACTGGATATTTTCAAACCAAAGTGAATAAGGTGAGATCAAATCATTCCCAACATACGGATCTGCTCATTAACAAGTAATATATAAAAATAAAAAAATTTAAGTCACTTCCTACTTTTTTTCACATTGCAGAAAAGTCCTTTATAAATAATTTTCATTAATTTTTTTAAGTTTATCTGGCGCCATCTATTGGGGGATATATGCCACTTAATTCTAAAAAAATCTAAAATTAATTAATTAAAACTGAATTAATATTTGAATAAACTGTATTAACCTCCAGTGTCATCCACTACAAGTTAAAAAAAAAATTGTTTGAGCTCGAGTGGATGAATAAATAACAAGGTATATATAGATAGAAGGAATTTAAAAAATACACCCGTGTTCAGAATTTCCTCGAAAGACGCAATCACTGTTAATCCAGCGCGCTTTTTTCCTTCTTGCTCGAAACGATTATTAAAACTCGAGTCAAGTCGGAAATGTCCCACGCGATTATGCAAATTGCGGCCCGGGCGGGCATTAATTGAGGCGGGAAACATTTCACAGTAATGAAGGAGAACGCACTTCGGAGCTGCTTTAATTTCGGATTGCTCGCAGGTCCCCAATTACGATGTCTTCACTCAGATGGAGTCTGGAATGGCAGTGGTTAGAAACACAAAAAGCTTGCATTTGTGGCAACTCACTGCCATAGGTTTTCGTATATAAGCCGATCATTTTTATAACTTTTTCTAAAGCTAAATTTGGGCGGTCGGCTTATACAGGGATTCTCTGGTCTCGCAGAAAAATCCGCGCAAGCGATCCATCCCCAAATATCGACAACTATGTAGAACATTTTTATTTTTGTTCTTAAGTTTATGAGGAATTAGTTTTAAACGAAATGAGTTTTTCATATTATGAAAATGAGTTGTTTTAGTTTCGAAAGTTGCTGGTGGGTTGCACCATTGCCTGAACGAAAAATCTGATGTGGGTGAAATATGCGAAAGGCCAACGGAAAAGTACCCAAGTGAAGACCAGAAATAAAGTGAAAAGGTCGTCAACACCATAAAATAAGTGGCACATCAAGTGAACAACATAAAATAAATAGCACATAAAAAACAATGAAAAAGGGAAATTAATTTAATATCTTAACTTTTGTGGTATTTTGAAGCATGGTGGCGACTTCAGTATTCAGGCTGCCGTCACTCTCTATGCTTTCCGTACTGCAAATTATACAATTTTTACGAGATTGGATTGGAAAATATTCCATTCGTGTTATCTGCGTGACAACACATTACAAGGATTCCTTTCATTTCGTCTTATTTACGAGTTTTGAACTCTCGTCTTATATGTAAAGCAGCTTATATTCGGAAACGTATGAATAAAAATTGTTTTTCTTTCTTTCTTGTCTGCTGTACTGAGAGGTCGACGTACTTTGCAAGAGGCCGTGCATTTTGAACTTGTTTAAAAATGTCGTGTCTTTTTTCGTTAATCACGAGTCAGTGGGGTGGGTTTTTTTTTAAAAGTTGCCCTAAATGGGAAACTGATATTTTGGGAAACGAGACAAGGCTGTGTTTCATAGCTTCTGAAATGATAGCAATGCTGCGTAAACTTTTGCAAATATCGTAGAGAACTCATGATTTAAAACATTTCAATGAAATTCAGGAAAATTGGCGACGTCAAAAACTATTTCTCGATTAGTAATAAAACTCAAATTGCTGGTGGAAACTAAAATACTGAATAAATGCTACAGATGAAAGTTTAATTAAAACACAACTGTTGACATATTAAAGTTTATGGTGGTTTTTCTTATATTCCTGGGAGTATTAAATTAAATTTGAAATATTCCGATGAGTATTAAATTAAATTAAATCCTATTGTTGCGTTTTTAATAGATTTTGTAATTTGTTATGAGAGTTAACTAAGCAATGGTCTTTTATTATTCATATTAAATGTCAAAAAAGCATGATGTTAAAGGTTGATAAACTGAAATATGTAGCAGGAATTTTTTTACGACATTTTTTCCACGAACAGCCTTAAGATGCAACGAAGGCGAATTTTTGTTTTCCATAAAAAAAAAACTGCGACTGAACTGTGTGTGAAACTGAATAATTTAGCAAGTGCCTGTGATTCTGATTCAGAAAATAATCCACTTGGCATTCTGTTTCAGTAATTTTTACAAACATGTGCGAGTACGTTATTTAAGTAAAACATATTATTATGAAAACTGATAAAAGACCTGATCTGATGGTTTACTATATGGCATTTTAACGCGTTTCTATGAAATAGAAAATTATTTAAAATCATTAAACGTAAGGAATGTGAAGAACTGGAAATGGAATGCCTACCTGTGAATTTTTCTGAAGTTTGTCTGATTCGCAAAGAAAACAACACACCCTATCTAAAAAAAAAAAACCCAAGAAAAACCATACTTATAATAGAAAAATTGCCATTATAAGTTAAAGTGGACTTATACAAATGCCCGAAGCCTGTTCTTCAGCCATACTGTCTACATTCAATTTTAATTTCAGCCTTTCCCGTATCATAAATTCTTGCTGAAAACTGCTTCTTTAACCTGTGCGATAGAGGAAAGTACCGGTTATTGCCTCCAACTCAGTTTTACACCGAAGAATAAATTTTACGCCCGTAACGCTTTTTACAGCGTTATTATAGGCAGTGGGAGCATCCCCATGGAGATGAATTCCCGCTGCTATTAGATCACACTCTTCCTATATATATCTTGTTATAATTTTCAATCGTTCATAGAATACTTTTTATTCATCCACTTACGTTCAAATACATTTTTTTTTTTTGAACTTGTAGTGGATGACACTGGATGTTAATACAGTTTTTTCAAATATTAATTCAGTAATTAAATTTAATTAATTCATTTTAGTTTTTTTAGATTTAAGTTGCATGTATCTACCCATAGATGACACCAGATAAACATAAAAAAATCAATGGAAATTATGTATAAAGGACTTTTCTGCAATAGAGTGGAAAAAAAGGAGGAATTGACTTTAAAAAAAAAATTTTATTACTTGTTTCCTTTTTTAGATGCGCTATTTATTCAAATTCCCGCGCAGTCCATTGAACTGTGATAATTAAATAGATCCATTACTTATGTTTGTAAGACTTTTGTTACTTTTGACATTCGTTGTGTGTGAAGCGGCGACAGAAAGCATCCGGAACTGCCTTTTCCTGCAGGACTTCCCCTTCATACGCAACCTTGGAAATAAGATCTGTAACTAAGCAAAGGTCCAAACCATATGCTGGGTTTCCTAAGCATTGATTGCGGCAGGCAGAACCTCCAATCGATCCGTCAATGCTACCACCTGCCTCTAATCAGAGCTTCAACAAAGGCGGCGGCATCAAGTAGATACTGGCCTGGGAGGACCTACTAAACCAATAAGCTTTCTTCCTTCCCTCGTGTTTTTCTTGTCCAAGAGGGGGGAAATAACGAAATCGAAACATTGATCTCGTGATGGAGTCGAATAGGATTTGGATAGTTTAATGCCGGTGCTGTTGTAAGGCTCGCTACTGAGCCCCTTACGAGATTTCAGCAAAATGGATGTGCACTTAAAACGTAGAATGTCTGTTTTCAATGGTTATTTTTTAAGTGGAAACAAAACTGATAAATGGCTAATTCTGATTATTGTAGACTTTTTTTTATTGATATCTTATCTGCTTTCACAAGTTTTAAAACAAACTTTTTTTTAGTGAAGGATACAATTGTGTTTCTGTCGCTAGTATACGGTAAGAATAATTGCTGCTAAATCATACAAGTGTCGCCAAACCTCCCGTCCGTATATAATTCAATATGTTGTCAAGTTCCTCAAGTTTTCACAAAATTGTTCATATTTCACATTCTGTAGTAGTAATGGGCAATTGTAGTAGTAATTTTTCATTACAAATCACATTTATATTTCAACTACACGAATACTCAAATACATATCATGAATTAAAATTCTTGAGTCATTAAATTATTTTTAAAAAGGAGTTCTGAAAGGGCTGTGTTTTTCTGTGTCGAATTAGATATGTGTTAAAAAAGTATTGTTTTTTTTAAAAGGAAATTCCATGTAAATAAAATCAAAAAAAAATTTATTTGAAAAATTTGTTTTCGATTTCATTAAAATTAACATTTAAATTTAAAATAATGCAGATGTACTACTATAAAAGTCAGTTTTTTATTTATTTTTTTAGCATTGTACATGCAATCTAATTAGTTTTAAATTGTCTTCATGTATGAAATTCATTTAAGTGGGATGCTCACTATTCTTGTTATACACTGAAATGACAAAAGTCATGGGATAGAAATATGCAAATTTTCAGATGGCAGTAGCATCGCGTAGAACAGGTATAAATGCGCAGTGCTTTCGCAGAGCTTTCATTTCTGTTCAAGTTATTCATGTGAAGAGGTTTTGACGTGATGATGACCGCACGACGGGAATTAACAGACTTTGAACGCGGAATGTTAGTTGGAGCTAGACGCATGGGTCATGCCATTTCGGAAATCGTTAGGGAATTCAACATTCCCAGATCCACTGTGTCAAGAGTGTGCCGAGAGTATGAAATTTCAGGCATAACATCCCACCATGGACAGCGCAGTGGTCGACCGCCTGCACTTAACGACCGAGACCGGCGACGTCTGCAAAGAGTCGTAAATTCTAACAGACAAGCAACACTGCGTCAAATAACCGCAGAAATCAATGTGGGACGTACAAGGGACTTGTCTGTTAGAACTGTGCGGAGAAATTTGGCTTTCTTGGGCTATTCCAGCAGAAGACCGACTCGAGTGCCTTTACTGACAGAACGACATCGCTTGCAGCGACTCTCGTGGGCACGTGAGCATATCGGTTGGTCCCTAGATGAATGGAAAACCGTGGCCTGGGCCGATGAGTCACGATTTCAGTTGGTAAGAGCTGATGGTAGGGTTCGAGTGGGGCCCAGACCCCACGAAGCCATGGACCCAAACTGTCAGCAAGGCCCTGTTCAAGCTGGTGGTGGCTCTGTAATGGTGTGGGCTGTTTTTTCATGGCACGGACTTGGTCCTCTGGTGCGACAGGACCGAACATTGACTGGAAATGCTTATGTTCAGCTACTTGGAGATCACTAGCAGCCATTCATGGACTTCCTGTACCCAAACAACGATGGAATTTTTATGGATGATATTGCGCCATGTCACCGAGCCACAACTATTCGCGATTGGTTTGAAGAACATTCTGGACAATTCCAACGAATGATCTGGCCACCTAGATCGCCCGACATGAATCCCATCGAGCATTTATGGGACATCATCGAGAGGTCTGTTCGTGCCCAAAATCCTGCACCATCAACGCTTTCACAATTATGGACGTCTATCGAGACAGCATGGCTCAATATTCCTGCAGAAGACTTCCAACGACTTGTTGAGTCCATGCCACGTCGAGTTGCTGCACTTCGCCGGGCGAAAGGAGGGCCGACACGATATTAAGAGGTATCCCATGACTTTTGTCGCTTCAGTGTAATATCACACGCAAAAATTTCAAAAGCTATTAAAATAATGTGCTTCCACTAAACGTAATTTTAAAAAAATAATACTAGTGAATTTCGATGTTGCTTGTAATGCCTTCAAGTGACTTCCTGCCACGGCAATCGGCATGCGCTGCTTTAGTTTTTTCAACAGATGTCGCATGTGAGAAAATACATTGAAACTCAATCTGAAGTACATCTACCCACTTGGAATCACCAGGGAGAAGGAGGAGAGGAAGATATAAGCCCACACTCTTTGGAGTATTTGTTACACATTACTGTTGACAAATTTTACTGGTTACTGTTTACTTGGATAGTAAACACAAGTGTGGAAGAGTAGTTCTTTGTGGTGCACCTTGGAACTCTATATCTCATATATCTGCCTTTGTAGTTGATTCGTCACTACAAGGACATCCATCCAGTTTTGGAATTGCATTCATTGTCAAGAGACTGACCAAATCGATTATTCAGGCTTTTACATATCACGAAGCAACCGAGAGAATCGTACATGAACATTAATTGTTTCGCAGTTTGTAACAACAACACGTAGATATACAAATATTTTAACTAGACAAAAGAAAAACTAGGAGATATAGAAATAAAATGCCTCCATTCACTTACAGAATATATTTCAGATTTTTTTTTATTTATTTACTCAAGGTTTTAATAATCCAGCCCTTTTCAGTTTGATTAGAAATTTAGAAAGTTTCAGAGTGAATAAAAAGTCTGAGGTCGTATTTTTAGAAGAAGAAAAAGAGGTGTACACATAATTTTATTCTAACTGCCACCGTAACCGTGCAGCGAAACAGTGGACTTCCGCGTTCTATAAATAGCGTCCACAAAATTGAAACGGATCAATGGGCGCATCGATTGCGGGCGGCCGACGACAAACGCAATTGCCGGATCTCAAGGTGACGTCCGAATTCACAATCGATTCCGAAACAAAGTTGCAGAGGATCTGGTACAGTTCATTTGGGGTTGATCAACCGGCGGTTTCGAGCGTTCGAATTGTTGATGACGCTCTGGATGGTCTTTCACGAAATTTTGGGACGCTCTGGATGGCCTTTCACGAAATTTTGGGACGCTGTGCAGTGGCACTTCCAACGGCCTGTGATGAATAGAATTTGTAAACAGTAATAGAATGTTTTGAGACAAACACTAGAGAATCCAGGTTGTGGGTATGCTTCTTGATTGTCTTCGGATGCTACATTTTTCTATTTCAGCACCTGAACCCTAATCTAAATTTGTATTATTCTTTTTGCATTGTTCGGCATATTGTTTAGTGTACAAAATGGATGCATCAACTATTTATTAACCCATCTGATTGAGATGTAACATAGTTTCATTTGATTGGTAAGAACAGAAAAACAATAAAAAATGGGCATTTGTTGCTACTACTGGTTAAGAATTTCAAAATTAAACTGATTATTTCATTCTTTTGATGAAGAAATAATCATAGGTTTATTCTATTGAAAATTTTCAATACAAGTTTTAGCAAAAAAATAAATACAGTGTCCAAACCTAATTAATTTAAAAACCTAAATAATAATGCTTGAAATATTGTTTGATGTTTTTTTTTTTTTTGGTTAAGTAAGATGATTTTTAGATAATTTATTTGTTTACGAAGATAACCGCCTGTCACTTGTTGAAACGCTGTTTTTAAATGCTGGGCATTTTAAGCTGCGGTCATCCGCCACTAGAAATGCAGATATTCAGCACAATCAGCATATTCCAGGGTATATAAGGACTACAGTGTCCAACATATTTTTACAACTAATTGGAACAAACACCTCTACGAATCAGACTTAGAAACATCCAATAATTACTTGAGATGGAGAACAAAAAAGATAAATTCTACTAAAACCTCAGCAAATGATTGAATTTGCTTTTGATTTTTGGAGAGCATCCATACAGATTTATTTTTCGCCAATTCGTAAATGAAATCTCAACGAAAACCCATTTTGCACTTCTATATTGCAAATTAAATCCCCCTCATGGCCCAAGAATAATTTGCGAAGCTCAGGTTCGCGTTCGCTTGCAGCGTGGAGAGCAGCAGAAAATATAAGTTGGTGTCTGTGACAACGGGTATGTCTCGTATCGACAATCCTGTTGCTCGAAGGGAGATGACTAATATTTTTTGCCAGACGTCTGACAAATGCGGATGAATTATTCCTAAGAACTCCTCCCAAAAATTCTTATTTCATTCTAAAGAACAAATTTATTTATTTAATTCTAGTGAACAAAAATTCTTATTTCGTCCTAATTAAACAAAATTCTTTACTTCATTCTAATGAACAAAATTCTTCATTTCATTCTAAGGAATAAATTTATTTTGTCTTGATTTCTTTGGTTTACATGACTGCTGCCCTTCATCCCTGTTCAAAATGACGTCATTGCTACGTTGCGTTTGTTATGAAGTGCAATTTTTCCTTCCACAAGTATTAGCTGTTCAGCACGTTTGTAATGGCAGTCTGACTATTGATATATTCAAAATAAAATTGTATTATACCGCTAATAATAGGGCGAAAAATTGCTTCTTAATGTGTAACAACATTCTGTGCCCATTTTATAAATATCGCACTTACAGAAATAAACGAACCCATAGTACGATAGCTTATAGGTATCGAAATACGGTATTGCAGACACATTGAATGCTGTGTACTTTGAGCTAAGTCATTCGCCACTACAACGAGAGATACATAGCAGATTCAGCGCTGTCGAGGGTAGCATTTAAGATTTCGTTCCCACAGAAATGGCTTTACGCCTGGTGCAGCTACTTCTACTAGATGGCAGATCTACTACTGGCTCAATCCTCGAAGTCACATGACGCGGCAGGCATTTGAGAGTTGGTCAACTCGGAGCGGTGGATTTCAGGCTAGTGATTGGTCAACGGTGCGAACGAGCCTTTAGGACCCTCTCAGATGTCATTTCTGCGTGCAGGGGAGGGGAAGAAATCAGCGTCGGTTACAGTACACTCCACGTCAATGGCGCTCGCCCCACAGGAACCTTTCTCTACACCTAATTAGGTTTTCCGTATCCTTTCAAACTGGACACGAAATCCTGAATCCCATATCGATTTTAGACTTTTCGCATCAGACAGAGCACCACGGAAACCGAAGCGTGCTCAAAGGGCCCTTTTTTCACCCCCTCTGTGCCTTCGTCGGGAAGGGGCCTTCACATAATAAGTCTTAATTCACAGTGAGAGGTTGCAGTGCAATCGATAGTCGCTCCTATTTGGGCATCAGGTGTCACGTGGGTCTGAAGGCCGCAGAGACGTCTTAGGACGGACGAGTGAGATGAAAGCGGTCCACGCTGGGAATCCATAAATGGGCGTGTTCATGTTAAAAGAGTTTTGTCACGTGAATGCTATGAGTGTTTCAAAATTGTAGCATTCGTATCCAATAATAGCTGATACATTTTATAGCAACTATCTATTTTTATATACATACATACAACTATTTATTTTTGTTTTTACTATACATTTCTAATCGACATTTTGTGTCACATTAATATATTCACTAGTGTAGGAAAAGTATTATTTATTTTATTGTTGTTGTTGCCGTATCCCTCATGGAAGTTGGGAAGAGGGGTACAACTTCTGTTCTGATGGAGCACCCGTAGGTAGAAATCTGACTTCTGCTCCGTGACGCTCTTACAGTCATAGGAGACCTGCTTAAAGTGGATTCCGAATCACTACAAACATCCATGGCACCGCCGGGACTCGAACCCAAAACTCGTGGCCTGTCAATTTTGAATCTGTGAAGAATTGTTCGAGCTATTCTAAATTTTACAACCTATTTTTGAATTAGATGCGTGTTGTTCCATTTTTATGTAAAGAGCCAGTAGTTTCCAAACCTGAGCTCAGTTGCCCTTAAATGACTTTCGCTCGCGCAGCAACACCTTTCTTTGCGCATAAATCTTAATGAATCAAAAATATCTCCAGCCAAATTTTTTTTCACCAAGAAATTTCTTCTGAAATTCGTTCTTCCTGTTATTAAAATATATATGTATTTTTAGATTAATCATAGCAAATTTTGCTAATCTATATACTTAGTGAGGCTTTTTTTTATTAAAACTTTATCGTGTATTACCCACGAGGCTTAAAGTAATAGACAAATCAATGGCAAAATAATAAAAATAGTAAATTTAAAAGTATACATGACATCTCAAAAGAGAAATAAAATGAGAGATGGAAAAGAGATTTAAGAAGTATCAAAATAAGAATTAACAAAAGTAGCAAAGGCTGTAAAAGAAGATTTCTTATTAGCACAATGACAAAAGTTGACTTTCTTTAAAATGTTGTAGGATGTTGAAGCCAGGAGTAGCTGAAAACGATGATCCACCTACGTTGCAGCTGCAAAGATCAGCTGAACATAAGTCTGTTTAAATGAGTCTGTTTTTTTTTTTTTTTTTTTTTTTTTTTAATGGGGGGATAGATATAGAGATTATGTCTTTGATGTTTTTTTTTCTTTTTAAACTGCTCATTTCAAACCTTTTTGTGGACTTTTTAAAAGAAAAACTAAGGGAAGAACATGCGTTATTATATAGATATTCCTCTCCTATTTACAGTAGGTATGAACGGACTGGACTCGCCTGTTACTTGACGCATTCTGAAATAGATAGTCAAGTATGAAAGCTGGCATGCACAGCCAAAGTTGAACTGTAGTGTTCTAGGGCTGCAATAAATGTGTAGGGCGAAAAATCCTTGCTTCGTACACTCTCGAAGAGATATTCGTTCAAAATTGTATTCTGTCAATGTACTTCTTGTAGAGGATGCTTAATTTGTATTTGTTGAGATATGTATATCTGTGGTTGCACATCCCTTTCTGTAAGTGCCTGGCATTTGAAAACAACAATACATGAGACTTTTTTAATGATATCTAAACACTCGTATCTACAGTAAAATCCATGATAGCGTAAATAATAAATTGGCGTTATTATTAATTTTCTTGCAATTTTAAATCTCTATGAATTATATGAATGTTATGATTATGTCTCTTTTATGCATGTCAAGTTTTTTTTTTCCGCTCACTGTTTGTCCTTATTTATAGAAGCAACATAATTAAAACTTTTTGTGGCTTCTTCAGGTGATTGTTTTCATTACTAAAAGCATTATGAATCCATCAACATAAAATTCTTGGTTCATTTTCAATTATTATAAAACAATCTTCGAAAGCGCTTAATGGCTATCATTTCATTTAACAAAACTGTAACAAGTTCTAAAATATTCTTTCTTCACTTTTCAGTTGCAATGAATCGGTTATAAAAACATCTTTCGCTTCGCGATGGGTTTGTAAATAATCGCAGTTTGCGGATTCCTTCACCTCAATAAAATTAATGGAAAAAATAAAACCTAAAGTTAAGTGAATGAATAAATCTATCATTTGCCAATTTTTTTTTTTTTTTTTTTTAAACTGATTATGCTTAGGTTTTATTTTTCAGCGTTTCAAATACTTAATCAGAAAATATTTTTCGGTACTTACGGTACTTCGGTATTAACGGTACCTTGGCGACAGACTTGGCGGTTTTTAAGTGTCGCCAATCTAACAGCTACAGATTTGGTGGTAAGTGGCGCCAATATAACAGCTGCAGATTTGCTGAGTTTTGACGCCATTTTGTAGTGCTACGAAAATGCGTATTTGGGATTTGACAGAAACAGAACAAGATGCAATTTTATTTTTTCAGGAGCGAAATATTTTACCAAAACAACGAAAATGTCCCAATTCCCATGACATGAAACATTATTTTGGTAAACGTAAGTTTTGGAAATGCAATTTCAGTCAGTGTGCTTATCATGTGGGACTTAGAAAATACAACTGGTTTGAGGGAAGCAGAATTCCATTTTGTACAGCTTTGAGATTCATATACTACTGGTGCGAGGAGTTGACGTCGATTAAATTTTGTGAAAAGCAACTTGATTTATCGGATAAAACTGTTATAGATTGGAGCAATTACATGCGTGAATTATGTGTCTTGGATATGGAGAATAAACCAAAAAAGAAGGTAGGTGGACCAGATTGCATTGTGGAAATTGATGAAAGTGTTTTGAATTTTGAAAGCGTTTTGATTTTAAATGAAGTGTTTTATATATTTTATTATTTGGAACAAAATTTTTTTGAAAGCGTTTTGATTTTAAATGAAGTATTTTATATATTTTATTATTTGGAACAAAAATTTTAAGTGTAGATTGGCGCCACTTAAAAACCGCCAAATCTGTAGCTGGAGCGTGTGCTCTTTATTGGCGCAACTGTCGCCAAAGTACCGTTAATACGTAAGTACCTATTTTTCTGCAGTCGATTTTCGTCAACTAAATCTGAATTCAGTCGAGATAAATGACGATGACTGCATTTTTGAGTTATCCTAAACACAATTTACGCAATAACTTCCAACATAATGAGGAAAAGCTAGATTAAATATTCATTTTTAGTTTTCTTAAACATTATTAAACAAAGCATTAATATCACAATTAAATGCAAGTTTCATGTAAAAATAGTTTGTGTGTACATCATAAGTCAGTTATAGAACCGTCCTGTCCTAAGACATCCGCGAATAGATAGATGCCAATATAAATAATTTTCCATATAACAAGATCTCCAGGACTACTAGATTGGTGGATGTATGAATAAGCAAGATATACAAGTGGACTGTTTAATGATAATTGCGGCTTTGGGAAGTTTTTCAAAAGAGATGATTTTCTAGGTAGTTGGGATAGTTATTATTTTTCCATTAAATGAGTATGGCTCATTTAACGAATAAAAATTAAAATCTTGACTAGATATAGACTGATTTAGTTGGGTCA
>BPLQ01010797.1:119124-150384 GCA_021605075.1 Caerostris darwini
GCGCATTTATACCTGTTCTACGCGATGCTACTGCCATCTGAAAATTTTCATATTGCTATCCCATGACTTTTGTCACTTCAGTGTATGATGATGTGATTTCATTCTATACCGAGAAATGGCACGTGATTGGCTCTCTTTAGCGTTAACGCCATATCACGCTCTGGAGCGAGATCTGCAGTTTAAAAATTTATTTCATTAATTGTGTTAGTAAATGTTTATTCATAAAAAGAACGAAAAAGGCTTCGAGGCAATCAGTGTCGTTCCATCTTCCAGTTCTCACACCATCTGTCCTACTCGCTTCCCACAATCACTCTCTGAAACAGCATTGGTCTGGTTTTTCCCCCCTTTCCTTTGATGAACCCAACAATTACGTTTCCCGTACGATGAACGTTACGTGCTAATCTGATAACAACTATGTAATTGGTTTTTGTAAAATTTCATTCACATAATCTGCACAGCTATTACTAAGTACAAAATCCGCACAAAAGGTGCACATAGTATGGGAATCTTAAATGTTTTTAGATTTAAAATTGTTAATTTCCTACAATTTAAAGTTTAAGAATAAAGATTTTTGAAATCCATGTAAGCTGGTTTTATCTATAAAAATGCTCTGCACTATTTTTTTGTCAATATGTTCACTGACATGCGATTTAGTTTTTATGCGCGCTTTTAACCCCTCCACACAGTTTAAAAACATTGCATTCACGTAATAGAAAACAAATGTAAGTTTTCTTTATTGATGAAAAAATAAAGATTTTTCTGTTCCGAATTTTGAAATTTTAAATTAATTTTTAAGTAAAAAGATTGAGTTTTTAAATAAATATTGAATTCTGTAATATAAAGAAATAAGTTAAAAGTCCTTTAGGACCGCTTCGCCTAGTTTATTACACTGACTTAACAAATGGCTAAAAAAATAACTCCGCGTTGTTCAAGGGCCTGAATGGCTAGCGCTCGATACCACAGGTTTCGGGTTTGACTCCCAGCGGTGCCATGGGTGTTTGTAGTGGTTCAGAATCCCCTTTAAACTGTAGGTCCCGGTCTGTTTAGCCTAAAGTGTGCACAAGATGACCGTAGAGTGACGAACCAAACCGCCTTCTTCAAAATTGAGCTTTTTCAATTCGGGGAAAAAGGAGACATTCATTTCGTTTTCACTTGTTCAACTAAAGAGTTTTTCTTTTTTTGAGAAAGCACTCACCAGACGACGCCCTGCGCCCCGGATCCGATGGGCCTCAGGTTCTGGTACCTCTGCTGGATGCTGAACTCGGTCTCAACGATCTTCTCCATGAGGAAGCGGTGGCTTTACCGTTCAAGCAAAACTGATATTTAAGTCACTGTCAACGGCGAAGAAAGCAACTTGACAAGGACAATGTTTTATTTAGTGATTTACTTCAGTTCCTGACCAGATGAAAAATACAGCTCACAATCACAATTATGTATTGGAGAATATAGTTCGCAAAAAAAATATTGCGTTTACAAGATGGCTTCCACAATTGTGAGGAAGTAGACGGTTGATGATAGGACGGTGACAACCTTTACCAATAATGATGGTATCGCCTATCTTGATAAAAGTAAAGTTCTTTCTCAGTGTTCGTGACTTTCAGAAGGCATCCCCTTGAGTGTGTCAAGAAATGCAGTGTCGTAACCAAATTAGCTAAAGTTTTACCCCCGCACAACCAGATGCCATTCATTTCTTTGTGAGAGATGCTCGGTAAAGAAGAGGAGTGACTCACCATACGATACCTTGCGCCCCGGATCCGATGGGCTTGAGGTTCTGGTACCTCTTGAGGATGGTGAACTTGGTGTCTCCCACCTCCACCGTGTAGAAGAGGGCGGAGAGCTTGCTCATGGCGGTCTCAGGAGAATTCGGGCTCGGGTCGCCGGGTTGCACGGGCATCAGGTCTGCATAGCCGACCACCTTCGAGAGAGAGAGAGAGAGTCTTTACTACAATGGCATTAAAAGATCATCACTTTGGGTACCTGTTGACCCAATGAGGCCCTGAGCAACACGATAGGTAGCGTGTTGGGAGTGCTATACGAGAGAGAGAAATCTGACATGGGAAGGAAAGAGAAACCTCGTTTCTTCGCCAGGCATTGACACGATAAATCTGTTAACCAGGAAATGAAACCTCTCTTTGTGGATGAAAAGGTAAGAATCACGGTGAATGCTCTTGCTTATGTATTATTAAAATAGTCACTGCTACTAAAAGCAAAGTATCTAATGTTGAAAGTCAGGCTGCCTGGTGTGAGTTATTCCCCCATACGACACTCAAATTACTATTAAAAGTCCTCTTGGAAGGAATTGCCTGCTCCTCAACACCCGTCAATGAATTGTTCGCGGTGTACATATCGATGTTCCGCTCTCATCTTTCTAACGTCAAGTTTCGAATATCCCTGCTTCAAACATGAATACTTGATATCATTTATGCAAGGTATGATGATAGCCAGGCATTAGGTGATTAGAAACAGTCAATTAAATGTATAGAAAGATAACGGTAATACATTCCTAAGAACAGCGAGAGAGAGAGAGAGAGAGATCTCCACGAGCTAGAGGCCCAAAGTGCCACAGAAACTATTGGCAGCTAATTGCAAGGAGGCACGGAACCTCCATACTAACCCGTCTCAGATCTTCTTCTGTATCCGTCACTAGAAGGTTGATATCCAGATCAAATGTGAGCAAGGGGCTTCACGGAAGAGGAATGTAGGACAGATGTCCAATACAATTACAGTGCAATCTTTCTCTAATTTATTAGTCATTCAATTGTTCAACAAACAAAAGTCAGAGAAATTATGCATATATTTCTTAGAAACCATTTTGACTTGAAATACATCTCAATTTATTGTGAATTAAATTGGTTTCAAACAAATCTGATTTATTTTGTATTTGTTTTTGATGATTAAAGAAAAATACGTTTTTAAAAAAATATGTATCTTTAGAAATACATGCCAACTTATTAATTTTTGTTTCTATACAAATCGGCTTCTTACGTGCCTTTTTAAAAATTTGTATCATTTAATGAAGATTACTGGCATTCGAATAATTAATCAGTTGACATGCGTTTGTAAAAAATGCTGTACTGTGTAAATGTGAGTATGTATCTTTTTGCACTGGCATATATATATATCGTTCGTAGAGAAAAATTCTTGATCCATCTGCCACGAGATGATGATGCAAGACCACGCAGAGCTCTGTTGTTGGAGAATATTGTTCGCGGGAAAACTAGCGTGCGTCTGGGTTGGCCAGAACGCTCTCCGGAGCCCTTACCCGTCACCCACGTCTTTCCAGTTCCCTTATCGCAGCAGTTGACGAACGAAATAATGAACTAATAATAAAATAATAATGAAATAATAACGTAATAATATCATTCCCAGCGTTGGACGTCCTCTGTTTTGATTTCCGGTGCAGCCGTTAGAAGCGATCACACTCTGTTTTGAAGCTGATTCTGGCATTGAATTCAGATACTTTCCATCTTGTGTATTACAAAGTCAGAAAATAAACCCATTGTTTTTCTCTTGTCTCTAATATGTGATGAACTGTTGAACTTTGCCAAATTTCGCTAAATTCCAACCACCATTTTTTCTAATTAATTTTTAAATTTTGAAAACCAGTGTAGATTTCTTTCTAGAAATAAATTAATTTAATCGATACCTGATACAAACTTGGATCGAAATACATTCTTTTTATAATGAATAATTTCAGTTGCATTTTTATCGACAGTATTTTTATACATTGCTATCATGAGATTGATAAGTTTCAACAAAAAGTACAAAAACTGACAAGGTTGCCTGCTAATAAGAATTCAATGAAGAATTTAATGTGGTATTCAATGCGCTTTCCCCAAACGAGAGCACTCTTCACAATTTGGAACTATACGAAAACTCTGCTAATCTGTCAGAATTTCTGTTATCGTTCATGCTAGGCAGGTGGCCTGAAAATATTTTTGAATGTTCATTTTCAGTTTTAAAAATGATAAAAATATTTCGGAGTATTCATTTACACCAGATGGCATTAGCAGGAGATCATTGGAAAGAATATAAGTAGGAGTTTCGTAAGCTTAGATGAAAAGGAAATTTATTCTTTCTCTATTGATCTGCTTTCTCTTTTTTTTATAAGCTTTTATGGATCTTTAATAAAATGGCCGAATTCATGAAACAGTTGCTGCATCCATCATCACCAACGGAATGAACAAAGAGTTCCATACATTTAAACCTTCAAAGCATATCTCAAAAACTGAAGTGGCAATTGCAGACCATTGTGCGACGCAGCTTGTTAATTGATGCATTATTCGCAGTAACAGTCCTTTAGATACCAACTTTTCTTATTTTGGTTGCAGAGGGAAAGATTTAGATAACTAAATTTAATAAGTAATCGTATTTATATACGGTATATGCAATAACCTTATATAATTATTTTTAACTTTGCTAACTGCGTTTCTATACACATTCTTTTAGCACATAATAACATCGTAGACCTTTTCTTCCATAATTTATTTCGCGTAACAGTCTATTATTTTAATTAACAGCAGTGCAAATTTTTTACGATGCCATCATACATTTAGGCTGAGCACAAGGAATAACTTTTGCGAACAACTCATGTTTATCTCTGTCAAATAAATAATAATTTTTTTTTTTTTAAAGTCAATTCCTACTTTTTTTTCACTATATTGCAGAAAGTAATTCATAAATAATATTCATTCATTTTTTTTAAGTTCATCTGGCGCCATCTATTGGTAGATATATGCAACTTATATCTAAAAAAAAACTAAATTTAATTAATTAATTAATATTTGAAAAAACTGTATTAACATCCAGTGTCATCCACTACAAGTCCAAAAAAAATGTATTCGAACTTGAGTAGACGAATAAAAAGGGAAAAAAAAAAGCCCGCAACAGCGCATCGCAGCGTCGTGAGGAGGGGACCCAATTTCCCATATCGATCACTCCGAAAAGCTAATTACCGAGAGAGAAAGGGACTCGTTTATTTGAAGAGTGCGAACGAACGACTTCAATTCGTTCCGCAAATAAGAATAATTCAATTTAAATGGTACAGGCTGTTATGGATCTGCAGAGATGAATGGGGACAGTACTATTTGTAAGTACAAATCATAATCAATGGAATTTGGTCGTAATAAGCAAATCATGAATATACCCAAAATGATACCATCCTCAAAATGACGTTGGCGTGTAAGACGCGTAGCTTCCACAAAGGACTTCCAAAGCAAGTAATATTTGAAGGTCGATTAGGTATACTTGGGGTACTTTGGAGATGTTTCCACACCCCTATAATAACAGAATATCCCGATAACGTCCAAAAGCAAAGAGACATGTAATTGAAGAGTGTTATAGGGGCTTGCATTTCAGTGATTTCTGTCAGTAGCATGCTTTGGAAGTGCATCTTAGGGCTTGGCTTAAAACCATTGGTGCACTCGGAGAAGGGCGGCACTACACGATTATTTTTCTGATCTTCTGTGTGACCTTTGCACAGAGCTTGTCTGTCGAAATGACAATTTTTCACTATATTGCACCGTTCAGTAACAGTAAGCAGAACGTGCTGATATCCTACGTTCAGTAGGGGCCAGCTATTTTGTCGGACCTATGAACGACATTTAATTTTTTATCGTTGCAGCCCACGTTATTGATAAGCTTCTATAAAGTTGGTATGCACCCTCCCAAACAGTCAATTTAACGCGCCATGTGCCGAGAAAATAAATATTTATTGAGCAAAAGTTGGACTGTTTGGAATTTGCTGTCAATATACAAATTTCAAGTTTGTAGGCAGCACCGGAAAGGATTAGGTCGCCGAACGAGTGGGCGAAAACCACCAGAAAAGGCCCCCCCCCCCCATGACGGCAGCCTACTGAGCAAGATCTATTCGGCGATCAAGGTACATGGTCATAAGACCAAATAAGTTGAGAAAAAAAATGATTTCATAGCATTATTGTCCGAAGTATTGATATCGCTTATGTTTATCTTAACTACATCGTAATCAAAATATATTTATAATGAATGAAATTTATTACGAAAATATTTATAGTACTAATTTATTTATATTAATTAAACACTTATGTCAAAAGCAAATAAAGTATTTAATTTCCTGCGTGATCGGGTCTCTGTTCAATCGTTTTAATATTCAACTTAATTGCTGAGAAGCCGAGATCAAAATCTTCTTTAGTCAAATAATTTCCTTTTATTTTTAATTTGATACTATTCATAATTGGAAAAATTTAGTACATTATTCCAAATATGTTGATTCGGAGATGCTCCCATGTTATCTTACAACGACTAATTTCGACGATAACTATTTTCATCGATAAGGAAGGCATGTTTTAGTAAATTGCCCTTGTGAAAATGGAATAAATAAGCATAGTTCGGCACTATACCATTCAAATATCTTGCAAGAATCACCAAAGGGAAGAATCTAAATTTGTGAGACCCTCGCCTTTTCAGACGAGAGCTGACATTTGTTTTGAATAGGTTGACTGGACGCCTCTTTTTGGGGTGAAACTGTGCAAAGTGGTGCTTTGCGTGTGCAAAGTGTGCAGGTGGTTACCAGATAATAATGCAAAAATGGTGCTGTTTGTTAAAATGGGCAGAAAGATAAATCATTTCGTTATTTAAGCCTAACTCACGTATTGCTTCAATGTCTACCATTCTGAGTAATAAAAACTCTAGTTAAACTGATGAGTGGCCTCCTAAAAACTACAACCCAAATCTCAATGGACGCAAAGAATGCTGTTTTAAGAAGATTCAATTTGTGATTTCGAAAGCATGCTGAATTGACTGACGGACAGTTTTTTTAGTGAGAAGACTCTGTCTACAACTGGTATATAAAGAGTCTCTTAAACTGGGAGTCTGAAGAACTTTGAAAGATTAGAACTTGAGCAGAACTGTCATGCTCTGTGTTCTCATAACGACAAATGCCATTCTTTGTAAATGAAAATACTGTACATAATGTGAATTAAAGGGGATGTAAAAGGAACTTCATATTCTGTTTTTTTAAACTTTTTCTGACACCACCAACATTTTACACCTCCCCACCTATATTCTACCTACCACAACCTTTGTAAGTGCATTAAAATATCACATTATTAAATAAAGTGTTTTTCTAAGGCCATATTTAATATTATTACGTAAGAAGAGCATACTAGCTTTTATAAAGATCTGTCCAGTCTTAGCCACTGCTGAAAATGGGAATGGATATACTTCTGAATTCCAGAAATCCTCTGCGCAATCGGACAGCGATCCTTCGAATGTATTGCCATAGAGGCCTAGAACAAATCCCCAGGGATGTCGCGAGATTTTGTCAGTCTAGGAAGACTCAGTCAAAATCTCCAATATATATGGAATAGCAACAAAAGGGATTTTACCTGAAACAGTGGCATTCAAACTGAATCTTCTACGAAATTAGCCGAGCACCGCAGTATTTGATATGCTACCATTTTAATTCATATTTACTTAAGATTCCATTAAAACATAACACGTACACAATAAGCAACGGAAATAAAATGCATTTTTAAATGTTGATGTGCTCATTTATATGATTTAGATGGATATTATTTTTGGACAAATTTGAATCATGCAGATATTGGCAGTGCAGTTACGGAAGTAGTGTGAGAATTTTTTACCCTCCATTGTTAAATGTCACATTTATGTACTTGCTTTTTTAACAACTTACTTGAGTGATTTTTTTCCTTCAAAAATGAAATATAACTAAAACAACTACAGATATAATTAAACTAATCGCCCTAGTAAGTCTCTTTTGTAAGCGTAGTAGCTTTAGCATATAACGTAAAATAAATCCATAAATGCAAGCGAAACGATTGATTTAAAATAAGAATCCAACTTCTGACTCAAATCGTGGGGAGTCACAGGGGATCTTCAGAAATATGATGCACTGTGGATGCTCCCACGCATGTCCCCCAAAGGAAACTTCTCGAATTGACTCCGAGCCGTTTTTTGTTTTATGGAGAAAAATACCCGCCCTTATACACTGGCAATAGATTGTTCTCCCTACCTGTAGTACTTTACTAAACGAATTAAGGGCTTATCAGAATTCGGTGTTATACAGCAATAAAAAATTATCTATTCTACATATTATCTATTTTACACATATTATATAAATATTACATTAAAAATATGTTAATTATATATATATATATCACAGTTATGATCTTTCTTTTATATAATCTAGGACAAGTATTTATTTGACTGTGATAATACTAAGCACATGGTAAAATATAATTTTGTGATAAAATAAAATTTAATTAAAATATAACTCACTTTTTTCTAAAAATAGTTCTTTAAATCAATTTTTTAATAAATGGCTATCACCGAAAATGTCGATTTTAGGGGTCTTATTAGGAGGGAAAGCATTTTATTGAGAAATATTTTTTTTACTATATATGGAGTTTATTATATATAAAACAGTATTATGATATTTTCAGTTAAAATTTACATTGAAGTTTGCTGAGTTGCATATATCTTTTTCTATACTTCACAAAAATTAAAATTTTTTGAAAATTGCTGATTTTGTAGGTCTTATATATCTTAAAACAATGCATAAAAATTTGAAAATTGTACACATTAAATGACTGAAAAGCATGGAGGTATTGTAAAAAATTTCTTACTTTGAGACCTAATGAAGAAAAAAGTTTTAGTAAAATTATATTATTTACAAAATAGCACCTGATAATAGGGTTGATAGTCTTGGGATTATTTGAGCTGAGATATTTGAAGACAGATAATACTTAAAATGCAGACAATTTCTCCTGATGCGCCATAAAATGACTCGAAATCGTTGCGAATAAAAATAATATATTATTGATTTTTGACTTTAACTTTTTTTGATTTTAACAAATCAATTTAACAGCAAGTAAAAAATAAAAATTCTTCTCAAATTCAATTTTTTTAAAGTCAATTCCTCCTTTTTTTCACTCTATTGAAGAAAGCCCTTTATAAATAATTTTCATTCATTTTTTTAAATTTATCTGGCGCCACCTATTGGTAGATACATGCAACTTAAAACTAAAAAAAATAAAATTGATTAATTAAATTTAATGAATGAATTAATGGATTGAAAAAAATTGTATTGACATCCAGTGTCATCCACTGCAAGTCCAAAAAAAAAAAAAAAAATGTATTTGAACTCGAGTGGATGGATAAAAAGTATTTTATGAACGATTGAACAAGATATATATAGGGAGAGTGTCAGGTAATAGAAGGAATTGAATAAAATATACCATTAAGAAATATCTAGTTTATCCAATAAAGTATGCTGGCAGACTGATATTTAAAGTCTAAAGTATAATTTCTGTAAAACTTCTTCACTGCAGACACTGTTTCACAGCCGAGAAGCCAACAGCTGCTGCCACGATTCGATTGGTTTCGCCCCAAGCTCGTTCGTTGTAATTGATCGAATTGAGTCTGAACCATTTTTTCCTCGGACATTCTTCTCTTTTGAGACACACAGACAAATGCCCCATTTCAGTTGTTTATTTTACGAAAAATTTTTAGTTTTAAGGATAAGCTTGCATCTTACTAAAAATACTATCCTTTCAACTGTATTTTGAAAGGTTTAGATTTATAACAAACTTATATTTTTACATTCAGTTCTCTCTCGATATTGCATATCTTTTTACAATAAATAGAAAATAAAATTTGCTGACGTGTTCTTTATTTTTTTCTAAATGCAGTATTTTTGTTTTAAGAGTTTCCTACACTTTCATGCCAACTATATTATTAAAAATAACATTTATCAGTTAATAAAATAAAACACACTATGCAAATTTCTAGTTAGAATATACTTATTAACCTCTATATTGATTGAATATATTCCTATGAATGCAAATCCATGTAAATTTTTAATGATAATAATTTCATATTTATAATGACATCACTCAGATTTATTTATTATTCAAAAAACGTTTTACATTTCAAACAGAAAAAACTTTTAAAGTTTGCAATTTAAGATTAAATTGCATCAATGAAAATCTATGGACTTCACCTAGATTTCGAAGATGTTATTATTAAAATATATCACCTATCAGGATAATTTCAAAGACTGTAAATCCAAAATGAAACTTTTAATCCAAGATCGTCTTCAAAAAGTCAGTTGAAGAAATACTATGCATTCTTTACTAACACACAAGTAACTATTTTAAATCGTTCAATATTTGTCCTTCATCAAAATAAGACTTATAGAAAAACAAATGTTTATAACAAAACATATATTTTCAACGTTAACATACATTTATATTCATTGTATAAATGTATTATATTTGTTTCTGAATAATAGTGCAATGATATAAAAAAAATCTATATTTTAAAAATTGGTACATAGTGTACAGAGATGCGACAAAATAAATGTCATTTCCCGACTCGTGGCACAATGGCAACGTGCATGGAGAAGTGTCTGTCCATGCTTTCAAAAAGGAAGAGACTCGACGAAGAATGGGACAATGTGCGTAAAGAGTCTCGCATCGATAGACAGACTACCTGCTAGGAGTATTATTCGCCCATACGACATGCAAATGCGGGGCGGTTACCCGCAGAAGTCCTCGCGGAAGGCACGGTCCTCTCCTCAATATTTTGTATGGGATATATGCATCGGATGTTTGATTTTAACTTATCAAAATAAAATGATGCTAGATGCTTACAGAAAACTTATTTTAGCTTCATCACACAGTGTCATGAAAGGATCGACTCACTGAGCGAACGTGTTATTTTCTGAAATTGGCTGCTCCTTCATTTATTAGACTTTACCCAATGCATTTAGCTGTTCATGAACGTATGAAAACAGTTTGAGCCTTAATGAATTTATTTACAAAGCTTATAAAGGGGGCAAATTTTTCTTGTTGTTAGAAATCGAATAAAATAAAAAAAAAGAACGATATCTACAAAGAATTTGAAATTGCCAGTTATGATAGATCCAATGGAGTTTTCTTGGGAAGGGGGGGGGGGCGGAATCATTGGCTCGACCCCAAATGGCTAACCTATAAAAATCGTCTGAAAGCGAGAAGATGGCGCCTCGACGAGGGAGGCAAGGGCCGAATCGATCGTTCGCGTTTGACGTCACAGCAACCTCTGGATCGTTGGGTCGGATCCGAAATTTCCAGCCCTTTTCCCTCTTCTCGACGAGGATTGATGCCAACGAGAGAAAGAAAAAATCAAACTCAATTTTTGTTTTGAATAGATGTTTGAAGAAAGATCGATTAAACAGTATGAAGTTGTTACTTAATAAAACAAAACGATCGCGACGATTTCAATTTAGGCTTAGTTTTATGGGAGGCACATCCTATAGAATGCTAGTGTAATGTAAATGAAATACTATATTTTTCTCTCGTTTTTAGGGGTGAAAAAGTCTTGCAAACTTGCCTGAATACGAAAAAAAAAAAAAAAAGTCAACTGTAACGAAACGGAAGTGACGTTAATTTGTCTCGTGTACCGTCAAGTTTTCTATCTAACGAAGTGCACTAAAGTTTCTCTTTGATGTTCCGTTTTGTAATATTCTTAAGACGTGTTCGAAAGCTATTCATTCAACTTTCAAAGTAATTCCACTGCAACTTGACTTGAATGTTCAATTTCACCTTACGAAATAAATTGTTATCCAATCAATTCTTTATTTTATTTTTTTCAAAAAGCTGAAAATGAAAATGTTAATGAAGGTGATAAAAAATAATGGGCATGGAAGTGACAGTGGAATAAAAAAAAAAAAAGGAAATGGAATCCACTCAGTTTCTAGCTTCACAGTAGCTGATATACTATTTTTTTTTTCACAGCAAGAAGGAAAAAAAAATTTTTTTAAAGACATTCTGATTTATTGAAAAACACACATTTAGATTAAATGTGCTGACATATGTCATTGTGCTCTAAGTGGTTCAATGCAAAATCCTATGTAATGCTTTTATGCAAACATACTAAAACAGAGCTCTTTTTAAACATGCATGCGTTAAAATGGATACGTAAATTTTACAAATTATAAAAAGAGAAATGCCAATAGGAATTTATTTTTTAAAATACGGATGCCCATTATTGATTATCATTTTATTTCTAAGTTGCAATGCCAAAGAATCAGGCTGTTTAAAAAATAAATAATGAGTACCAGCCAATGAGCTATAGACCGCGGGTCTGCTGGTTAAACAATATCCAAGCACCTTAGCATTAACAACACATATTTTGCAGATTCACTTTTAATTATAAAAATAAAAGCAATGAACTCTAATAACATTTAAAACATCTTAAATAATTCCATGTCCTTAGATAATGTTTTCATAAAAGAAATTTTGTTTAATTGTTGCAAATAATTTGCTATTGAATGAATTTAAATTTAAATAAAATAAAATCAAAAGCCAAATAATAAAATAAAATAAAATAAACATTCATAAAATAAGATAAATAAGAATAAAATACAAATCGAAGCATTCCTCGTACAGTGCAGAAAAGCTGAAACGTTCGAATTTTCAACATTTTTGATTATTTTAAATGACACGGCTTTCCAATACGTAAATAATGCTTAGAAGAACACCCAGAAAGATTACAAATAACAAAGGGTTGCAAAAAAATGTGCCTCTACAACATGGGAATGATCTTATCCACAAAAATAACAATAATACTTTACACCAACCTAAAATTTTATTACACGAGAATATTTCTATTTGCATTTCTGTAATCCTAGATTATTATTATTTTTTTTTTTTTTGCGACATGGTTATGAAATTATCTGCTGTAGATTATTAATTTTCTTCGGGTTTGAGATGCACAAAAAAGCCACATCTGAACAGACGTCATTTCCGATCGAAATTTGACGGTATTGAAGCATCCCTGACTTCTCAGACTATAAAAAAAAGGAAAAAAATCCTTTGTCCAGCATTGCAGAAGGAAAAAAGCGTCCGACGTGCATTTTCGAAAAGGTAGAAGATGAGATGAGGCCCGAATGGCGTGCTTGCATTGGAGGAATCGCTCAAACAACTCACAAGAAATGCTTGAATGAACGAAAGTAACGACAATTTTATTTCCTTCGATAGGAATATCTTCTGAAAACGTGGGCGAGGACAATCCTCTTCGATGTAACTATAACCAGAAATTCGTAATCGTTTACTTTTCTGATTTCTTATAATATTAATGAATATTGTTTTTTTTTTTCATTACTATATATAAAATCTTTAAACACTGCCAATTTTTTATAGAGTTCATTTTTTAATTTTCTTTTCTTTTGTTGAAGATTCTAGAAGATTTTAAAAATTTAGAAATGAAACTTGTAAAATATTTTTTTCTTAAATGATGTATTAAAAGGGAAATAAAAAACAAATTCGATGCTTCATTTAATGTAGCACACTGAATTCAGAGAATATACGTTTTCGGATAATTTAATAGAACTCGCGTTGAGAGTATAGGTGTCTTTTTTTAAAACTTTCTCACTTTTCTTAACTTTCCATAGTTTTTTTTTTTTTTTAATATTCTAATGATCAAATGCCTCCTAAAGTTATTATTTAAAAAAATAAATAAAATTCATTTATATATGTAAATTATAATATACATTTCATTAATGATTATTATATACATTTCAAGGGCCTCTGGCACACGGTACCCCAGGTTTCGAGTTCGCGTCCCGGCGGTGACATGGATGTTTTGTAGTGGTTCGAAATCCACTTTAAACTGTAGGTCCCGGCCCGTTTAACCTAAAGTGTGCATAAGATGACCATAGAGCGACAAACCAAACCTATATTAAAACTACATTCAGTGGTTCGGTAAAGCTTTATTATAGGCGTGCAGTCATCTCAAAGTGTAGAATGACTGTTTATTTTGTTAAAAATGTCTCTGATCTTCTGAAATATTGCATGAAATGAAACAATTTATGAAAATTTATGATTTTTTTAAAATTGATGTAACGACTTAAGAAACTTCTTTGACTCTCGACGAATCTGCTAAATACATAAAATAACGCGTAAGCAGTCCTCGTCATGAATTGACTCAAGCAGACATGCTTTTAGTAAGGAGTACTTGAAATTGTTGATGAATATTAATAAAATGAATTAGTTAAAGGAAAAAGTATTAAAAAAAACCCGATTTCTGTCTTATTTATTATATTTTTATTAACCGAGTGAATGATATTTTCCACGAGTGTAGCAACAAGGTGAGGTCGAAATCGTACTTCATTCATTCAATGGATTACTTAGATCAGATTTTACAATAGAGAAACACATTTTCCTTTCATTTTGTATCATTAAGTATTCTATTACAGATAGACAATAGATTCCGTTTTTGTAAACATCTCTAGCAACACAAAGCAATAAACCACTCAATAGGAAATCCATAAGAAATTAGTAAATAAACAAAACGAAAAAAAGGTTTCACCTTATTTATTATATTCCATCACTTAAGACTGCGCCGACAGAATTTCATTCAATGTCCATCGCTACACAAAAAAAAAAACGATTTTTCATGTTTGTGTCGGCGCATAAATGTGACGTGTAATAAATAATAATAATGTTGATAGAAAATTTCGAAGTGGCCAAGGTGTTCTGAATGGTAAATGATGCGCATTTATGATAAATTAAAAAAAAAAATTTCCTACGTATATGTGTCGAATTCAAATACTTCTGCTCACGAATTGCCTTCTTTTAGATTTCAAAGTAGAAAATCGCGTAAAAACTTTTTCGCGTAAACACTTTTTCGTTGTCTCGCAATAATAATAATGAATTTAATTTTTTTCTTAATTTAAATTTATTAGTGTTAAATATTAGGTTGCATTATCACAGATAAATGTTACTGATATGAAATTACATTAGTATGGCATTTATAAAATATCAGAAATAGAATTAAAAAAAATGCTTAAACATAGGGTTCATTTGAATTAAAATCACAGAGAAAAAATTACATCCAATTATTATCACAAAATCTTCAATAGAGGATTTTTTCCCCTTAACATGCACATAATTATATTTAAAGTAAAAATATATAAAACATGGAAACGTAAACAAAAAAATTAAATAAAAGATTTTAAAAAATAAATTTCCTAATAATTCATCAAAATTTAATGAATTCATTTCATTTCCCTCCCCCTCACCTTTAATTTCATAACTGAGGCTTAATTGAAAATCATTTGAATCTATTTAAAAATAATTTATAATTCGTGATTTATAATGCATAATTTATAATCTAGGATCTATCCATCCCATTCAGATATTCTGTTTAAACAAAGTATGAGATTTCTATTCTAAAATGTTTTTGAATGTTCCTCTAAAATTATCAAGATTTGAACAGGAAGCTTTTGAAGTTTTACAAAATTTCATAATTAACGAAAAATTCAATAAAAAAACCGAATTAAAACAAAAATTATTTCTAAATTTAAGAAAACTTTGAAACCGATTTAAATGTAATATTTTAATATCTTTTTTACGCCGAAATTTAATAAAAACGTATAGCAGTGAAACGTTTCGTTACTCAATGAGTTATTGACAATTTGAATTGAAGCTTGCTATATGAATGAAGAACAACGAAGATTTATGTAAGAATCTATTATGTATTAAAATATGAATTTTTAAATAAAGGTTTGTCAATAAAACCCCGCTAAATATCATAGGCAAACTGTAGTTAAAGTAAGTCGATAAAAATGTTCTGTACTTTGAAAAATATTTGCAAATAATATAGGAACTGAATTATTTTTTTTACATTAAAATTTTTTAATAAAATTAACTACAGAAAGTAGGAACATGTTCTTCTTGATAATTTTGATTTAAGTAGAAAATAAAAAAAAAAAAGCATTTTTTTTAATGCATATTTCTCAGAAAATTAATTTTGATTTTTCAAATGACTCAATTTTATAGTAATATCTCATGTTGAATGAAAGCCATATAGCAACACTTATTTTAGTAAAACTTTGACCGAATAAATCAATTTGGAATAGTTTATTCATTCATCGTTTAAATTAAACTGAATCTAAATGTTATTATTACGAAACGTTTTCCGTTCAACTGAATTCATCGATTCTCGTTCTCTCGGTCGTTATCCGGAAAACCAAATCAGACACGAAGTCTAAATGTTCGCGCATGCGCACACTTCTCTGCAACACTCTCCTTCGAATAGAAACCGAAACAGCGCAGGACGCGAAATGGGATCAGAATTCATGTGTAAAAGATGTGTGATTTTTTTAAAAATAATTTCAAAAAGCATCCATTCAGTGAAATAATGCATTACGAAGAATGCATTTCGTGAATGAATATAAAAGTCGAAATTTATCGTTTTTATTCATCCGACAGGAGGAAGAAAAGCGCGTGATTTCGGTTTCGCGAAGGATCAGGAAAAAGAGCAACTTACTCACAATTCAGATGGAGTCGCTTGTCCGCAGGGAGGCGGGCGCTCTGGGTGTTGCATTCTTGTGGATTTTCAGGCCGAGTGCGGTGCCATTCGGAGTTGCCAGTAGTTTGGCGTGGGCGAGACCTGCCGTCGATCGAGAGTTAATCAATGACGACGCAAGAGACATCTAGTGGGCTGCACCTAAATTGAAAAGAGTGTTCGAAACTAACCCTAGATGGCGATACCAGCGCTGATTTTATAAGCAATGACAAGTTAAAAAAAAAATATTTTTATTATTTAAAAATAAATCATGGGAAAAAAAATCCTCGATAATTGCTTAAAATAAATGCTCCTTTAAGAGGAAAGAAAAATATCTGCTATCAATAGATGCGCTCATTGAGACAAAAATTAAAAAACTAAATTGTGGTAAAAAATAAAAACTACTAGGGTCCTAAAAGAATATTAAATATTTAAAAAAAAATCAGTCATTTAACTAAAGAATATCTGAATTCCTTTTTCTCAGTTCTAAGCCAAAATATAATGTTTTCTTTTGTAATTATAAAAGTTTAATTTTTAATTACGCAAAAACGTTGATACTTAATTTATTTTTTGAGTATTTTCCCTAATGCAATTTTTTTTTATCGTTAATCTAAACTAAGAAAAGTAGCTCTTCAGAATTTTTAATCAATGGTTTCGAGGCAAGAAATGCAATGTGTTTGTAGGGTGTTAACTTTATATATTTTTATGTAAAGGATGCGCTACACATGTGCTGAGAATAGCTTTAGTAAAAGAACTTAATAATTAGCCAAAGGCACTGGTGATAATAATTCCATTCAATATTTATTTAAATATATTTTTGTTTGTATTTACTATATTTGACAAATAGTTTGCTAATAATATTGAAAGCTCTATTTGACCAAACATACAAATCATATTATTTATACAGTATTCCCAGCTTTGAACGTGTAAGCACCTGAAACAAATTAACCCCCTAAATTTTATGCACAAAAACTATAAAAACGTTTCGTCCATCCTTGAAATCAAAAGAAAAAAATAGCACGTGACACTTCGATAAAACAAAAATTAATTTTGTTAAGAATAAAAATTTAAAAAAAAAAGTCATCTAGCATAGCCGACATTAAGAGAAATTAAATGGTTGTAAAGATGCAAAATTTCACCGCATTTTTCTATTTGAAATATCTCAAAAAGGATTGGCTTCAGCCATTATTTCACTGTGTTTTGTTCTACAGTTGATGAAACTTGGTGAACGTTTTTTCTTTCAATATCGTCAAGAAATGCATTGATTCCTACTTCTGAGAGCATAATACACATGCAGTTCCATTAGAACTTTGATTTTCAGTAGGTCTCCCAATTTTTCCTCTCCTTCGCTTTCCCTACTTCTCCCGCTGTCACGATTCTTGCCTGATCCCAATAGCAACCACTCACGTTCACTGTCGTTGAACTGCAACTTACGTTATACTTCGCATTCCATTCTGTTCTGGGGTTTTACCCGCAGAGAACCGATATTTGAATGTAGATGTGAATGGATAAACAAAAACTCAATCCGCTATTATATAAATCCTGTAATTCAACTGATTATCCGTGCATAGCCTATTTCGAGTTACATTTTAATCGCATTGAAGAAGCATTGAACAATTTCACGAAACTAACCATTCCTTATACTCCGAAAGTTCAGTGGTGTTGTTGCTTTTCCTGGCACCTCGTCCTCGTATATATAGGGCTATGGAGCCCCTAACAGTTAGAGATGGGATAGGTGTATATACCACATCGATGGGTATGGAGGGCAATATTTTTAATGGCTTCGCATGGGTATCATATGGGAGGAAAGCTCCCACCAGACAGCCTAACTATAGTTGCTTTACTCACTTTTTCACTATCGTCTCCACGTTTCTGAAAGAAACGACTAAAAAATGCTGCCAGTAGATTCAATTCTCAGTCTTCCTGCACGTGCTTGCTCTATGCCCTGATTTCGAATCGTCTCTCCTCAATAAAAGTTGGCAAAGCACATCATTTCGATAGTCATTAAAATAGATATCTGTCCATAATGTACCTGATAATTTTCTTGGTTGTCTCTATGAATACATAATAGGATTGATACTTTTCTAGTACTTGGATTCTGATGTTTTATTCTTTCTTTTTTAAATAAAATTTTTGAAAATATTAATTCTGGATTCTCAACTGAAACAGATCGAAGATTCAAAAGATCTCGGCTGTCCAAGAAAATGGGATCTGAAACAACATGCAAGGAACATATTATCCTAAATATAATTAAGTAATTAATTAACAACATCATTATTAGTATTTGTTATAATAAATATAAATATAATCAAAATAAGATCTATATTACTCGGCGACCTGCACATTTGGAGAGAATGGGGGGAGGAACGGAATGAGGAAGAAAAGGACAATTCAAGGGTAAGGGGAGACCTAGAAGGAAGAACAGCTGGAAGCAATGACAACAGAGAAGAGGAAAGTCAGGCCTTCATTCTACCATTATTTTGATTTTCATTACAAGTAGGAAGCGCAGGATGAAATATTTCATTTCCTAATGCTGAGTACTTGGACTGGCATTGGAACGTGTTCCATGTCCTAATTTTGAATGTTTTATTCTCAGTAATATCATTTTGATATCATTAAAATATCACTTTGATATCCATTAAAATTAGCTCGATGATAAGCTCAACAAAGCATGCAATGATATGCTCATGCATGTTTAGCAAATGTTTAGAGAATGTTTAACTGAAATTTTTCCAGGAAAATCCAGTTGGTGCAATCGATTTTGCAATAGCAATAACTTTTTCTAGGTTCTATTTGATAGAAAACAACACCCGTATTCGAACGGCACCATTTTTTCTAGGTTCTATTTGATAGAAAACAACACCCTTATTCGAACGGCACCATTTTTATGGCTGCGAAAATTTTTTTACACAAATTATTGACTTGACTTGCCCAGTCGGAATTCAGAAAATTCCAATATACGATACGTCAATATCCTGAGAAATTAACGTGCTAGATATCGTTAAATACCAAATACCGCCCTTAATTAAACCCATTAAATATTTAGTGTAGCAACCTTACTTCGAAAGATATATTAAACTATGCCTTTAAATCAAAAAGCACGTTCTGAGTGCTCTGTTTGTCAGCGCAATTTCCAAACGATTTGGGGACAATTTGGTTCAGATGAATACATTTTGATTGGTTGCAAACATTTTTTATTCTGACTGAAATTTTTCCAGGAAAATCAGGCCAAATGGGAAAATTTGGCAAAGAAATCGATTTTGATTCAATTTAAAGGACGTAATATGAAGGATGACGCTGAATTTTTAAGATACACTCATGTCCATAAATTAAGGATAATGAAGTTCAGGCAAAGAAAGAGACAGAAGCAAAACAAAGGGGAATATTACATCACTCATCAAGCAATGCCCTCCGAAGTTCCGGTTGACAGGTGGGAGAGGGTTGACGGGCTGCAATTCGTCGGCCAAGCATATCCCACACATGCTCTATTGGATTCAAGTCCAGTGAGTATGCTGGCCAATCCATACGGGTGATATCCTTCCATTGAAGGCATTCTCCACAATGTTTGCACTGTGAGGACGGGCGTTGTCATCCATAAACAGAAATTCAGCACCCATGACGCCCCGAAACAAACGTACATGTTGTTCCAGAATGACATCCCGATAGATGTGGCCTGTCATCATTACACTCTGTACATGCAGGTTAGTTCTGGAACCAAGAATAATTCTTCCCCAAACGAGCCATCCTGCACCACCGTAACGGTGTCGTTCAATGGTGTTCTCTTGGTGGTAACGGGTACCTGGCTCTCTCCATATGAAAGTCCGGCGAGAATCAGACTGCAAACTAAACCTGGACTCGTCGGAAAACATCACACAAGACCACTGTTGCGGTGTCCACAATGCATGCTCTCTACTCCAGGTTAATCGCAGGCGACAGTGAGTTGCGGTAAGTGAAACACATCTGACAGGTCTACCAGCATATAGACCAATGTGCCCTAAGCGTCTGTACACGGTCTGCCTTGAAACTGTCGTACCGGTAGCTGAAGAGAGCTGACGAGACAGGTCTGATGCTGTGCTCTGTCTGTTCCTTTTGGCAGTAACTGCTAAATACCGGTCCTCATTCGGTGTTGTAACTCGGGGGCAGCCTGTGCTGTAACATCTACTCACATTACCATCATCTTGTCATCTTGGAATCGTTGCCAAAGATTAGAGATGACACTCTGGGCGATTCCAAGTTCCTCGGATACTTCCAGCTGGGTACTTCCACATTTCAGTCGTCCGATAATTCTACCACGTAAAAAATCATATCGATAGAAATTAACGTGCTAGGCCCACAATGTGGATGTCGTTAAATAGCGTTTCACGCCCGTAGTTAAACCCCTTAAAAGAATTGGCCTAGCAAATTTATTTCCATAGATATGGGCAAGTATGCGTTTAAGTCACAAATACACGCTCTGGGGGCTCTCCGAGCTGTTTTAAGCGAGTTTAACGTTTTAAGGGAGTAATATGCGACCGATTTGGCTGCAATTTGGCATGGAAGTCCCTCAGATGAATACATTGTAATCGATTATCAGCATTTGTGTTTGCGCTCTAAATTTGTCCCGGAAAATCCAGGATAACGGGAGAATTTGGCCAAAAATTGATTTGGCCGTAACATAAAAAGTTACATAGAAATAATTTTTTTGTCGGTTCCAGAGGATAGAGGACTACGCCACAAATCTATAGGCACCAACGGCGTGTCTCTGAGAAATTATTTGTAGAAGTTATGGGCATGCGCTCGCAGATTCCCGATGCACATTAGCCCAGGGGTTGGCAACCTTTTGAGTCGGAAGAGCCAAAAATGGCATTTTAAAAAATTTCAGTTTTTAAAGAGCCAGAAATTTTTTTTCTTGCCAACAACAAATAACAGGTGGGCTGAAAGGTTCATAGGCTAAAACATAGATGGCGCTACTAGTATTAAATCCATATGATTTTTAGTTAGCAATAACCTTCAAAAAACCACGTGTATAAATTTGATATCTGTTGCACTATTAGTATGGGAGTTATAGCATTTTTAGTGTTCATCACGTGCAGTCCACTCGGCTGACTGTCGATTGGACTCCGGTGTGAAATGATGGAGCCATGTTTCATCCATTGTCACATATCGACGCAAAAATTTGGGTTTATTACAATTGAACAGCTCCAAACACTGCTTAGAATAATCAATTAGTTGTTGCTTTGGGTCGATTGTGAGCTCACGCGGCACCCACTTTGAACAGAGCTTTCGCATATCCAAATAATCATTCCCGATATGTCCAACGTGTTCCTTTGATATCTTTAGTATCTCAGCTATTTCAATCAACTTCACTTTACGGTTATCAGAAATTGTTTTGTGGACTTTTTTGATGTTTTCGTCGGTAGCAGCCTCTTTGGGGCGTCCACTGCGTGCATCGTCCTCGGTGCTCATTTCGCCTCGTTTAAATTTAGCAAACCACTTCTCTACGGTTGATTTTCCTGGTGCAAAGTCCAAATAATGTTTATCAAGCCAAGCGTTGGCTTCAATAGTATTTTTTTTCGCCGAAAAGCAATGCTTTATTAACACACGAAATTCCTTTTTATCTATTTTTTCAAACTAACAAAAGTTGCTTCACTAAAAATGCTATAACTCACATACTAATATTGCAACAGCTGTCAAATTTATACACGTGTCTTTTGAAAGTTAGGGCTAACTAAAAATTATATAGATTTAATACTAGTAGAGCCGATTTAATAATACTAGCCCACCTGTTAGTACTCGCATAAATAAAGTTTTTTGATAAAAAAAAACTAATATATTTATTCATAAGAAAAAATATCTATTTATTCATTATATCGTTCTATTTATTCCTTATTAGATAATTACTTATTATTTAAGTAAAAAATTACAACAATTAAACATTTACTTAAAACACTAACTTGTACTTCAATAACAAACAATTGAGCAAACAAATTCAACGGGAGCATTGGCTTTGCATGGTTTTAGAAAGTTTGGATAAATTTGGCTCATAACTTGTTTGCTTTAAGTTTCGAACACGACTCTAAATTTTCATTTGTTAGTTGGCTTCTTACTTTACTTTGAATTATATTCATGCAAGAGAACGCTTGCTCTCACGAATCTGTCGATCCAAAGATCCAAGCACTCCAAATGCCAACATCTTCACCTCACTGCAGCAATCTGGAAGACTATTCCATGCGTCGAATATAAGTGCCTCAACTCGCGGCATTTCTTTTAAAGTTGTCCACTTTTGTTGCGTTACGTACATACATTTCTGGACCTCCAACTCTTCCAACTTGCTTTTCAACTCTGTAAATTTTCCACTCCACAAAGCTTTACTTTTTAAATTTATCAATTGCATTTCTAGAGATCCAGTATCAATTCCAAATGGCTCAATGTGGATTTCGTTACTATTCGTGTTGAGAGGATTTACTATGAATGCTAGAGTGGTTTTGAATTGCTCAAATCTGTCAGCAAATTGATCTTTAATTTTTCTTATAACTGTGCTGAAGTACCTCGTGTCAACAGTTGCACTAGTTTTATCACTATATTGCTTTAGATTTTGAAAATGAAGTAATTTACCGCTCTGAATATCTTCTGCAAAAAGAATTAATTTTTCTTCAAAACAAATCAATTCTTCTACCAAAACATAGGCTGGTTTTCCCTTTGCTTGCAGTTTTAGATTCAGCTCATTTAATTTCGCTGTGATATCCACCACAAAGTAAAATTTTTGCAACCATTTGTCGTTCTCTAATTCAGGGTGATTAATGCCTTTTTCATTTAGGAATGTATTTATTTTATTCAAGCACAAAGCAAAACGTTTCAATACCTTACCTTTGGAAAGCCATCGCACGTTATTGTGAAGAAGGAGGTCGGTAAACTAAGTCTCCATTTCATTTAAGAATTCATTAAACTGACGATGGTAGAGTGCTTTTGACAAGATGCTGTTAACAATCTTGATTACAAAATTGATGACATCAACTATTTCGCCCGGACATATTTGGGCACAAAGCGCTTCTTGGAGAAAAGAACGTTATGCAGTGAACGGAAGAACGTTATGTAGTGAAACATAAGAATTTAGTGGCTTATTTTGCTCTGAAAAATTGTTGTTGCCCCTTTTTTTTTCCTGTCATACTTCTGGCACCATCAGTTGCTATTGAAACGATTTTATTTAAATCGATCTTATTGTCTTCAAGGCGTTTTTGCACGGCATTCGGTATATCTTCTTCTCTAGTTTGTCCCGAGAGCGGTAGCAAACCTAGAAGTTCTTCTTTTGGACCTTGGGAAGACATATACCTGACAAAAATTGCAACTTGTGCTGTGCCTTTTATGTCGCAAGACTCATCTATAGCAAGTGATAAGGCAGAAAAAAGTTGAATAGTTTCCACCTGCAAATGTTACATTTTAAAACATTTTAGCTATTCTATTTTGTACTGTTTTAGCGGATAGTGGCAAATCTTTGATTTTTTTCTAGATTTCTGGTTTGTTTTTGAAATCACGAAACAGTTCTTCAGATGCACGTAGGAAGCAATCTTTGGCATACTCATCATTTGTGAATGGTTTACTTTACCTACCTTTACTTTGGTTTTTATTATTATTATTATTATATATATATATAAGTACATACATAACTTTGAGAAGATAATTCGCTTCTAACTCTTTTACTTGAAACAACAAATTATATGTCACGCCAAAGCACTGATGAAGACGCCAAATTGTCTTGCGTCGAAAACGAATTAAAACCTACATAGAAACATTCGATGACGGCGTCATTCGAGAGCTTCCGATGGACTGACGACAGTGACGACGCGTGTCACGGGGGAGGAGTGCGGTGAAAAGCTAGTACAAGTGGCTGAGAGATAGAATCGGTGCCTAATCCTCGTTAATCGATTCAGAACAATTCTTAAATGTTTTTTTTTTTTTGATAAAATAAATAATATTTGAGGAGGGAACTAAAGCGCCGCAGCTTCACATCCAAAGAGCCGCATGTGGCTCGCGAGCCGCAGGTTGCCGACCCCTGCATTAGCCGATATACCCGGGGTCCATATCGGGAGAAATTAACGTGAGAGGCCCACAATGTGGATGCAGTTAAATAGCGTTTCACGCCCCTACTTAAACCCCTTAACAGAATTGGCCTAGCAAATTTATTTCCATAGATATGTGCAAGTATGCGTTTAAGTCACAAATACACGTTCTGGGGGCTCTCTGCGCTGTTTTAAGCAATTTTAGCGCTTTGAGTGAGTAATTTTCGACCGATTTGGCTGTAATTTGGCATGGAAATCCCTCATATGAATACAAATGTGATCGGGTATGAGCATTTTTGGCTGCGCCTTAAATTTGTCCCGAAAAATCCAGGATAACGGGAGAATTTGGCCAAAAATCGATTTGGCCGTAACATAAAAAGTTACATAGGAATAATTTTTTTTGTCTGTTCCAGAGGATGTAGGACTACGCCACGAATCTATAGGCACCAACCGCGTGTCTCTGAGAAGTTATTTGTAGAAGTTATGGGCATGCGCTCGCCGAGTCCCGATTGCGCATTAGCCGATATACAAGGGGTCCATATCGGGAGAAATTAACGTGTGTATCATGGACGATCTCAATGCTAAGAATTGTGGGCAATCTGAACAGCAACCGGTACATCAGTGAGGTACTACAGCCCCAAAGCTGCTCCCTTCCTTCAAAGCTTGCCAGGTGCTGTATTTCAACAGGACAATGCCCGCCCTCATATCGCTAGGACTGTTCAATCCTTCTTTGCAACGCGGCAGGTACAGCTTCTTCCTTGGCCTGCGTATTCCCCGGATATGTCGCCGATTGAACAAGTGTGGGATTTCGTTGGTCGGCGTCTCGCTCGTGATCCTCGTCCTGTTGCTTCTGCAGACGAACTTTGGGTGCGCATACAAACAATATCGAATGCTCTTTCTCAGGCAGACATTCAGAATTTGTTTGACTCCATGCCACGTCATGTAGCAGCACTTATTGCGGTGCGTGGGGGCTACACAAAATACTGATTCCGATCTCTTGTTATTGTTTGTTTTGAACATTTAATCATTTATTTGTACCATTACCACTGAACTGTGTACTAAATTTCTTTCAATTATGACGATTCCTTCATGGTGTTGCAATTTTTACAAACATGAGTTTATTAATAAGAAATGCATGCCATTCAACAACATGGGATAATTTTTAGAAACTACTGAAGAAATTCAATCAGTGCAAAGAGAGTGCTTCTAGTTCTTGCGTTTGTAAGTTTTCAAAGAGGGTTTGATTCGTACGTTCATTTTTTTTTAAAGACTATTTAGATCGGAACCTATAGTTTAACATGGATTCCGATTCACCAACAAACATCCATGCCATCACCAGTATTTGAACCTGAAGCCTGTGGTACCAAATGTCAGAGCGTTAGCCAATTGGCCATCAAGTCGCTCCAAATCAGATGGAGCCCATTCCAGTAAAAAAAAAACACAACAGAATTTTGTGATGAAAGATGCATTATTTTTACTATCAAGATATCTGCAAAAATTCTTTCGCAATCCTTATTTCTTTTTCTCTCAAGTACTACAGAAAAACAATATTGTAAACTGCTTGCCATTGTACTGCCATGAAATCTTTATTCAATTACATTTTAATAACGCCTTCAAGTTATTACTACAAAACATGGAATTTAAATATTTTTACGTGATATTGACTAAGCTAGTGAATCCATGCATATTATTTTCGAAGCAGAACCAAAGGGATTAGCAGAGTTCACTAGCACTGTAATAAATTCCCATGTGTTAAATATATTGATATATATGCTACATTCACGTGTGACGTTAATAAAGTGAATGAATTCTGAACACCATTACATCAAATTTAATCTGATGTTATACCGAAACCGGTAGCCTGAGGGTCGAGTGGTTAGCGCTCGGAATAACAGGTTTCGGGTTCAAATCCGGAGGTGCCATGGATGTTTGTAGTGTTGTTGAATCCACTTTAAAAAAGCAGGTGCCGGTCTGATAAGGTCGTAGAGCGTTGTGGGGGTAGTGTGACTTGTATCCGTAGCATATCTTTACGTTACAATTACCCCCTAGGTAATGCTAAATGAGTAACAGCAGCGCAGCCTTGTTTAGGCCATAAAGATTAACTGTCTTTGTATTGCCGGCTGCAGTAGAACAACTATATACTGACACCGTACGTTTAAAAAGATGGAAGTAAATAAACGTATTTTAAATGTTGTTGTATCACTGTATCAATCAAAACATTTATAGATTCAAGTTATTGTATATTATTGCATCATGATTTGATAAGTTATTCCAAGTTTTAAAATATTATTGAATTTTGTTCTTTTCTCTTTGAGAGTCATCACTTGTAATGTTGTTATACAAGTTCTTGTGAATTATACATCATATATAAATGTATAATAAAATAAATTTATATCATATATACTATTAGTCATATATGTGTTATTATATTCAATAGCGTAAATTATGTGTTGCCCTTTCATATTAACACAAATTACGATCCCTTAAAGGTGTAATATTTAATATTGAAGCTTTGTTCAAAATGTAAGCGAAATAAAATAAAGGTGTAATATTTAAGCTTTGTTCAAAATGCATAAGAAATAAAGTAAAGCTGTAGTATTCAATATTGAAGTTTCGTTCAAAATGTAAACGAAATAAAATGAAGATGTAATATTTAATATTGGAGCTGTGCTAAAAATGTAAATGAAATAAAAATATTATTGTGATAAAAATTTTCACCGTGAGGATACCAGGGTGAACATTCTAAGTAGTTGTGATATGGATGTTTAATGCCATCAGGCTACAATATTCATAACTAGGAAACTCGCTCTAGCACCTCTTTGCCTCATTTATCCGTTTTTGATGTTGCTGCATAGCAAAATGCCTCACATATTCTTGACATCTCATAGATGTTTCAAAATAATATTTTAAAAATTCCTCCTTTGCGTTGAGGATTATGGAATAAAAGATGAAAACACGTCTCAATTTATGCCAAATTTATCATTCCTTTTATAAATTACTAATATTTGAATATATTTTATTAAATAAAGACAGATAATTACAGCGCTAAGAGCTATACTTTAAAACAGCTTCCAAAACATAAGATGAGACTGCGAAGATTATAAATTTGTTAAAAACTTTTTCATGACACACTGTCACACTGTATACAATAACAAGATTATATAGAATAACAAGACATTATATGAACGCAAATTTAAAATCGGAAACTAAATAAAAGTTTCAATAGGATTTATTTAAAAAAAATGAGAAATATTCATTTAAAGCTATTTTTTTAGGTTTTTTTTTTTAAATAGCTAAGAATCTAAATAACAATTTTCTTTGTTTTTTTTTGTTCGATATATTCTGGAAGTAAATGATTTGGTTTCATTTTAAATTATAAAAAAAAAAGCATAATTATTTTTAAAAAATGCTGCATTTAATGCTTTGAAACAAATTATTTAATAATGTATATTATGATATTTTTGGAAATTAAATTTAAATATATTAATAGCATTTAATAAAAAAAATTGTAGCTTAAATTTATCGCATTTGCAGCAATCTCAATTAATTCAACCGGCAAATCTGACCACGAATCCGAATTTTTACCATGCCTTCACAATTTACATTGAAAGGCATGGAAAAATATCCAATTTTGTTTGAATGGCACTGAAATCTTGAAATCTACGTTCGAACTAAATGTAAAAAAAAAAAATCTGCACAAGAAATTCTTCACATTTTATTTCCTAAATATTTGTGAACATTCTAAGTAGTTGATTGATGTAATATGATATTTAACGGCATCAGGCTAGTCCCACAATATTCATAATTAGCAAACTAACTCTTGGGCCTGTTTTATCAGTTTTTAATGTTGTTGAATAGTAAAATTGTGATTTTAACTCATATTTTCTTGACAACTACGCTTCTTGTAGATGTTTCAAAATTATATTTTAATATGGTGTTAAAATTCCTCCTCTGCATTGAGGATTATGGAATAAAGGATGAAAATTAAAACGCGTTTCAATTAATGCCAAATTTAACATTACTTTTACAAATTACTAATATTTAATTGAGTTATTTTATTTAATAAAAGCAGATAGTTACAGCCTGAAACGCTATACTTTAAGACCTGCTTCCAATATACACTCATGTCCATAAATTAAGGATAATTCAGAATCACACAGAAATTGAATTCTAAAATAAAAATTTCACCTGTAGAATTATCACACACATCTTGAAGAAGAATATGCAAATTACAGGAAACCACCAGAGGGTGCGGATAGTACGTCACAATGACGAGAGTGTAAGAGAGGGGTATATAAGGAATGGTGGCAAAGAAGTAAAATTGTTCACAAGCACTTTAAAAGCCTTTCAGTGCAATAACCGCATAGTTATGGCACAAAGGAAGCATTTGGGTGATTTTTTACGTGGTAGAATTATCAGACGACTGGAATGTGGACATACCCAGCAGGAAGTATCCGATGAACTTGGAATCGCCCAGAGTGTAATATCCAGGCTTTGGCAACGATTCCAAGATGATGGTAATGTGAGTAGATGTTACAGCACAGGTCGCCCCCGAGTTACAACGCCGAATGATTACCGGTATTTAGCAGTTACTGCCAAAACAAACAGACGGAGCACAGCATCAGACCTGTCTCGTCAGCTCTCTTCAGCTACCGGTACGACAGTTTCAAGGCAGACTGTGTACAGACGCTTAGGGCACATTGGTCTATATGCTAGTAGGCCTGTCAGATGTGTTCCACTTACCGCAACTCACTGTCGCCTGCGATTAACCTGGAGTAGAGAGCATGCATTGTGGACACCGCAACAGTGGTCTTGTGTGATGTTTTCCGACGAGTCCAGGTTTAGTTTGCAGTCTGATTCTCGCCGGACTTTCATATGGAGAGAGCCAGGTACCCGTTATCACCAAGAGAACACCATTGAACGACACCGTTACGGTGGTGCAGGATGGCTCGTTTGGGGAGGAATTATTCTTGGTTCCAGAACTGACCTGCATGTTCAGAGTGTAACGATGACAGGCCACATTTATCGGGTTGACATCTATCGGATGGATATTGTTTCGGGGCGCCATGGGTGCTGAATTTCTGTTTATGGATGACAACGCCCGTCCTCACCGTGCAAACATTGTAGAGGAATGCCTTCAATTGGAGGATATCACCCGTATGGATTGGCCAGCATACTCACCGGACTTGAATCCAATAGAGCATGTGTGGGATATGCTTGGCCGACGAATTGCAGCCCGTCACTCCCGGAACTTCGGAGGGCATTGCTTGATGAGTGGTGTAATATTCCCCAAGATCAGATCGATAATTTGATACTCAGCATGCCTAGGCGTTGTAAGGCCTGTATTGCATCTTCCGGGAGACATACTCCATATTAACCATCATACTAACCATGTTATACTGGTTTTTGTAAATAGATTCTGTTTTGAAATTTGCTCCGTGGAGTAAAAATCTCAATTTTTATTAATTATGTCAAACATATAGCATCATTTTTGCTCTTTACTTTGTTTAATAAATAGACTTTACAAATAAGTCAAATTTGTTTTGCTTCTGACTCTTTTTTTGCCTGAACTTCATTATCCTTAATTTATCCACATGAGTGTAATAAACAATCGAATTTATTATAGCATTGCAAATTATTTAAATGTATAATAATTATAGGATTTTTTAACACCCTATTTCTAAATTTTATAAGGAAAAAAGTAACTGCAATAACTTTTTTATAAACAAAAAGCATTATTATAAGATTTTCAATTAAAATTTATTAGCTTGATTTAATAATTTTTAAAGCACAAAACGCATACAGACTGTACAGAAATGCAAACACTGTCATTCTGTAACTGCAGTATTCACTGCAGATTTCGTGAATCTAAAAATTGCTGAATCTCTTGAAGAGGTTCTGTGTATCACATATTCCGTGAATCTGAGCATTCTTCTTGTTTCTTATCCCACTTGGTGGACATGCAGACTAAGTCCCTGAACCGGTGTTGTTTCATGGATGAAGGTAAAGGGGAGGGAGAACCCGTAGATAGAAGGTTCGGTATCGCCGCAGAAGAAGGACTTTTAAGGGGAACTATCCCATATTTGCGTATCATATGGGAGAAACCCCGGCATAGTCCCACCAGGCTGTCCGACGAACGCGGCAAGTCGTTGAACATCACAAACGCCATCGAGTCGTTTGGTTTTTTTGAAACCTTCCGCCCTAATGCTCACCAGCGCCGCACGTGTTTCCACTGAGCCGAGAGTGAGCGTTCTTGAACCTATCTCAAGTTCTGTTAATCTCAAGCAAATTTCTTGAATCAAACAATTCTTGAATGTACACTGGTGTCCAAAAGGTGGTGAAACCTCTGCCACAGTCTTGAGATCAGAGACTGGTCCACATTCAAAATTCGAGACACTCCGGTTTGTGATTGTCCGGATTCCAGCATTCCAACGATTCTTCCTTTCGCAAACATGTCCAATTGGCTTCTCTGTGCCATCATTCACCTTGTTTGATGGTTCCTTCGCACAGCAGTTGCGCAAAACTTATCTAAACTGCCTATGCTGCGTGAATCGGTTTCTCTGCGTTTCGACAAGCGCAGGACGTAGTCGACTGAAACGTTTTGCATAAACCCAATGTTTCTTCTTCACCCAATTAATACCCGCAAGAAATTTGGAATGATTTTACGAATATTTACTCCATGTTTTTCGCATTTTACGATTTATGCTTAACTTTTGGACACCAGTGTATATATATATATAGCTTTTCAAGTGAAATAAATAATAGAAATGTTAAAAATGGTGTATATGTAAATGATGTATATTGATAAATAACGGAAATATATTTGTACTAGCAGAACCCAGCATACCTTGCCCTGCCGAAAAAAAAAAAAAAAAAAAAAAAAAAAAAAAAAAAA
>BPLQ01010799.1:12190-36271 GCA_021605075.1 Caerostris darwini
CATTAGTTTGTTACTCAAATATTTTAAATATCTTTTATGCATTAGTTTGTTACTCAAATATTTTAAATATCTTCTATGCATTAATATTGTGTAAAATAGAGCCTAGAGAAAGTTTACTTGAAAGTTTGGTTAATTAAAAAATATAATCTCTGAGCAATCTACCTCTGTTAAATGCTTGAGTGCTAAAACCTATTTCATCCTTTGTTCTTCTTTTACAAATAATAATATAATTATACACTCAAGAGCCAAAACATTATGACCACCTGTCAATAACGAGTTGGCCCACCTTTGGCGCGCAACACAGCTTCAACCCGCCTTGGCATGGATTAATACCACCACATAATACCAGTTAAATACCACTTCCAACTGATCACGTGCCTTCCACGTCATCCCGGCGAGTTCATTGCAAAATGTAGGGGTGGTCAGAATGTTTTGGCTCTTGAGTGTATATAATATAATAATATAATAATATAATATATATATATAATATATTATAAATATTATTTTAATATATAATATAATGCAATGCAATGCTCGCCCAATGCAATGTCAACATTTTAATTTTTTTGCAATTTTAACTCAAGCTTTCGTTGCTTCTGTAAAAATAAATAAACATTAATAATATCTTTAAATTTTCTAAATTAGAGAAATTAATTAGCTTTAATTTTTTTTTTTTAATTTAGTTCAAAATTTTGAAACAAATATTATAATTTTGAAAGAGTACGTAATATTTAACATAGCACAATAAAGAATCATTCGCATAATTTAGTGAAAGTAATTCTAGGAAACAGACGAAAAAAAAAGTGTATATATTTTATTGATTTAATTATTTATATGATGATATATTTTACATCCACATACTAAACATAGCGACAAAGGATGAATTTTATATTCTGTCCAAATAAAACCAAAGTTTAAATAATTTTCATTATATTTACGAGTAGGCCGCGATTTCGTTTTCTTACTTGCACTTAACTTTTGTTCGCGTCCAAAATGAGTAAGAGAAACTGTATTTATTTTTATATCTGGATACATATTTTTCTGAAATATGACAGAGAAGCACTTTATTGTAGAATTATTATTCCAATAAAGTACCTTACTCGTGCTGCCATCTAGTAACTAGAAAATGAACAACAAATATCAATCAAAATATGCTCATTTTAATGTGTTACAAACAATAATAAAAAAAAATCTTATTCTTAAATGCATTAATGAATGATAATATACATTATTTTTTAATTATCGCTAATATATTTATTAATTTTTTCTTTAGTTTTAATTTAAAAAAGTTATGATGATGTCTACAGTAAATGTTTGTAATAGTATGCTTCTCTGAAAAAAAGATATTTTTTACAAAAAAATTAAAAATACAATAACTTTTATTGTAATTTCCAGATGAAATTTCAATATTTAAGAAAGATAACAAAAAATACCATAAATAACTTTTATTGTAATTTCCAAATGAAATTTCAATATTTAAGGAAGATAACAAAAAATACCATAAATAACTTTTAAGAAATAAATTTATTTATACTTTTTTTCCGTGATGAAATTGTTATAAGCGATTCGTTATTTTTGTTAGTTACTTTCAAATTTTTTCTTCTAAATTAATTTGCTTCCCAAATAAATTCTTACTTTCTTCTAATAAAATAATTTATTCAAGTTAATTATTAATTTATTCATTTAAAATAATAAATTCATAATTTATTCAGTTAAAATAATAAATAAATTCATAGTTTATTCAATTAATATTATAATTCAAGTATTAGTTTTACACATAACTTTTCAAGACAAAAATAAAATTAAAATTGCTGCAGAAATAATTTTAGCTTTTAATAAACAAAATTTTTATAAATTTTTTTATAGCAGTTTTAAATATGCATATTTAGTTATAGTGAAATGAGCATAATTTTTCATACTAATATTATGTATCTGAATTAATTTTTAAATTTTAATATCATTTAAAATTTCCTTACGTTCTGAATATTACACACAAAATTTATGTAGCTTTACTATATTATTTAAAATAATTTCCTTATATTATAAAAAAATTTGGAAAAGTTCAAATTAAAAATTTGTAACAGTTTCTCACAGAACATTTATTTAAAAATTAAAATATTAAAATATTTGAATTTAAATTGTGATAATAATTTCTATCTTTATTCTTTTACTTTTTCTTTTATTTCTTTTCAACATTTTCAGATTGGATTTAATAGTAAAGAGATATTCTCATAGATGGCACTACTATGTAGCTAACAATTTGTACATAGCATGCTCATTCAAGAAAAATAAAAAATTATGTAATCCCAGACATATATATACAGCCTGAGTAAAAACTTTAAGGCCAGTAAAAATTTTTGAGAAAATGTAAAATGAAATAAAAGGGATTCAAATAATATTAATTATTAAAGTTCATTGATAAGAAATAAATGCTATAAACATAATTTGTAAATACATAATTATGAGAAACATGTGGTTATTTACAAAGTTAGTATTTCTGCCTGAGTAAAAACTTTAAGGCCACCAGTCATTTTTTAAAAATAAATATAATATAATCGTGTAATTACCATTGCAACTACTAACTTGTGACAACGCTGCAATTTTCATATTTGTCATACGTTTCTTCGAAGTATTGGTGATCTTTGTGAAGATGGCGAAGGGTAAGAAGTTAACTGATCGTGAAAGAGGACAAATCGAAGCTTTGTCTTCAACAGGAATGAGAAATCATGCTATTGCGATAAAGATAGGAAGTCAAAGACTGTAGTCAACAATTTTTTTAAAATTGAAAGACAATTATGGTAAAAAGAATACTGGGGGAAGACCTAAAGCTTTGTCCTGGCGTGATGAAAGAAAAGTTTGCCAACTTGCATCTACTGGAAAGTACTCAACCAGGAAACTGATTCCGACGACAGGTTTAAAAGTTTGTCAAAATATGATTTATAACGCAATTAGAAGGTCTGGAAGGTACACTTATACAGCAAAATTGACTAAGCCTCAGTTACTGCAGAGACACAAAATAGAGCGTTTGAACTTTGGCCAGAAAGTCATGACCTGAGACAACCAATGGATGGAAATAATTTTTTCTGACGAAAAAAAATGGAATTTGGATAGTCCAGATGGCTGGAATTTCTACTGGCATGATACACTATGTGGAAGAAAGTGACGCGACACGATACTATAACGACATAAACCCATATTTATTAAAATTAATAGGAGGTAGGGCCTCCTTTGGCTGCGATCATAGCTGCAACCCTTCTGGGCATGCTTTCCACTAAATTAGCCATAGTGGCAAGAGGAATTTCCTTCCAAATGTTTAACAGGGAGTTCCATAGTTCAGGCTTGCTTTTGGGGAGTGGGGTGCAGGCCCTCAACCGACGGTCCAATTCGTCCCAGAGATGTTCAGTTGGGTTAAGATCAGGGCTCTGCGCCGGCCACTCCATGCGTTTAACGTTGTTGTTCACATACCAATCAAGAGTCCTCCTTGCAACATGGCATGTTGCGTTGTCGTCTTGATACCAGCAATCATCCATACCGTACGTTTCCCACAAGGTAGGAAGGACATGATTGTCGAGAATATCACAGTATCTATCGGCATTCATCGCACCATCAACCTTCACCAGTGGGCCAGCCCCATACCAGGAGAAACAGGCCCATACCATCAATCCTCCTCCACCAAACTTTACAGTTGGGACGACACACTCCGGCAAAAGGCATTCTCCTGGTAAACGCCATACCCAAACACGTCCATCTGAACGGGAAAGGGTAAATCATGACTCGTCACTCCAAAGGACGCGTTTCCAGTCATCCAGAGTCCAAGTACGGTGGTCTTTGGCCCATCGAAGGCGCGCTTTCTTGTTGGTTTTCGTAATCAAAGGCTTATGGGCCGCCGAACGTCCAATGTAACCTAACTTATGGGCCTCAATACGAAGAGTCTTGGTCTAAACGGCCACACCTGTGGCTTGTCTCAACTCATTAGCGTTGTTATCCATGGATGTTTGACGGTTACTTCGAATCTCCTTTCCGAGCACCCGCCGGTCCCTGCTGGTGAGAACTGTAGGTCGTCCACTTTGGAGTTTGTTCTGACAGTGTCCCTCAGTCTTGTAGTGTCACACAACACGTGCTACAGTTGATTTTGAGCAGTTATGGAGACGGGATATCTCCCTAATTGACACCTTGGCAAGATGCAATCCAACCAACACACCTTTCTCGAACTCAGACAACTCTTCCCGTGGCGGCATCTTGACAAAAAACAACTCTAATCGATTCTACAGAGTATTTATAGGATATGGCTGACACGTGATACCTATTATTGCGCATGTGTCAGCTGTATTGTCGACTTTTCTACTTTTCGAGGGGTGTCCCGTCACTTTCTTCCAGATAGTGTATAAGAAATGAAAAAGAAATATTCTTCAAGCGCCAATTAGGTGGAGGGTCTGTCATAACTTGGGGCTGTTTTTCTTACAATGGTGTGGGCTCAATTGCATTCGTTTCAGGTAGAATGAATTCACAAGGATACCAAAATGTCCTAACAAATCATCTTTTGCCAAATGCTGAATGTCTTGCTGGAGAAAATTGGAAATATCAGCAAGACAATGCACCGATCCATTCGAGTAACAGCACAAAAAATTGGTTCCAAGTCAACAATGTTGAAACTGTGAAATGGCCAGCTAGATCACATGACCTCAACCCAATCGAGAACCTTTGGGCTGACTTAGCAAGAAGATTTTATGCAAGTGGGAGACATTTTACATCAACAACAGAGCTAAAATCTACTATCGAAGATGAATGGTATAAAACCGACCCCACCCTTTGTCAAAAACTCGTTTCATCCATGAAAACAAGAATATTTGAAGTAATTTGAAGTAATGGCTCCTACACAACCTTCTAAGAATTTGTAATTTTTTTTCTTATATGTTATTTTCTATGTTGGCCTTAAAGTTTTTACTCAGGCTCAAATATTCATCTGTGTGTTCTGTAATATTTTCTAATAATAAAATATTTGCAAATTAAGTTTTCTACTTTTTTTACTTTTATTTAAGCTCAATAATTATCAATCAAATGGTATTTTAATTCCTCAGTTTAAATGTTTCCATTTTCTCAAAAATGTCTACTGGCCTTAAAGTTTTTACTCAGACTGTATATATATATTTGACGTAAAATATTTCTCTTTGCTTTATGGTTAAATAAAGTCTATATTCAAAATATCTTTATTTTAATATTTTGAATTCGCGCCACAATTATTTTTTTCCTTACAAAGAATTAAATTATAGAGTTACTTTAACGATTTCAAAAAATAAATAACTAAATAAAAAATCATGCAATTAAGATTATTAAGTTGTATTTTAAGGTTAGTTTTATTTTAGAATAAACATAAATGATAAACACATTATGTTAATGAATTTGTCAAAAGTTCCCCCCCCCCTTTTTCTTAAAAAAAAAATTATAAAAATCTATTGTTTTTCGTCTGCTTTAGAGAAAGAAAAATATTCGAAATGAAATATTTTCAACAATACTTAATCATTTTACTTCTTTTTAATCATCTAATGAAAACAATTGACGTTCGAACAAAATAAGAGTATTCAGGAGTTTCAAATTATATACAAGTCCTTTTTGCAGTTTCTCGTTTTATTGGATATATAAAAACGTTTAAAATATCGTTTAAGTTTTGCAAGTTATTTTTTTTTAATACATATTTTACACAATTTTATGTATTTAAATCTTACATACACGGACAATTTGAAGAATCAATCTCTTTTCGAGAAAGTATTATTTAGCAATTATTGAAATATAGATTAAACATGATTCTGCATAAATAGTAATAATAATAATAATATAATCACAAAATGAATTAATGTTACAATAGTGGTCAATTTTTTAATATATTTTTAACTTCCTTTATTTAATTAACTTCTCTTTTATAAACTTTTGTTTTTAATGAGTGACATTAAAATATTTTGCTCGAAATGTAAATATTTTGTAAGAGAATTAAGCTTTTCTAATAATAATAATAATAATAATAAAACCACATAATGAATTAATTTTACATTATAGTCAATTTGTTACTATATTTTTAACTTCGATTATTTAATTAATTTCTTTTTTTATAAACTTTTATTTTTAATAAGTAGCGTTAAAATATTTTGCTCTGAATGTAAATATTTTGTAAGAGAATTAAACATTTCTAATAATAATAATGATAGAATCACATAATGAATTAATATCACAATAGTAGTCAATTTGTTATTGTATTTTTAACTTTGATTATTTAATTAAATTTATTATTATTGATTATTAACTGATTATTTAATTTTATTTTTAATGAGTGACGTTAGAATAGTTTCCTTGGAATGTAAATATTTTGTAACAAAATTAAACTTTTCTCTATTCAAATCATTCCCTAATAGTTAAAAACACTTTAAAAGAATTGTATTCTTTATTAAAACGCTATATTAAAAATATTTATAATCTAATATATACAATAAAACATTTAATTTTATTATTTATCATAATTTAAAAATTTTCATGAATTATCAGAGGTTTTTTTTTTTTACTGCGTTCATTGTTTTTTTTATCTGTTGCATAACCAAAAATCTTGAAAAACGTCTAATTAATCTTTTTAATCAAATTACAAACATAATTTTTAACAGCAAAACAATGTGATAAGTTCGATACGTTAAAAAGTGCCGCAGAAAACGTTTAAATTTAATTTCTTAAAAACTTGCATAAAATTATAATTCAACTTGTTTTTATCTTTTACCATTTCATCGATTGCATCGTTCAATACATGTCAATTACATCACTCAATATATTACATCGTTCAATATTTCGATAGATATTTAATAAAGTTAAATCATTTAAACATTCTTGCCCTACTTCCCTACACTGCCCTTCATTCGTGCATGATATATTAATAAGAAATAGAACATTAATAAGAAATATATATTATGATGAAAAATAATATTAATAAGAATATATTTTATGATTTATACTAATTCACCTAACATTCGCCTAATGCTTCAATTATGTTTTTACGTAATGCAATTACGGAAAATTCATGGAACCACAATTTTGATCCCTTTTCCAATATGGTGGTAGGTGCTAGTTTAAATATTACAAAATTTACATAAATCTAATAATTATTTATTAATTTAATTTAAGTCATATAGCTTTCTTTTCTGCCAATTTATACTTGGAAAATGCGCATCAAATTTTTGTAGTATAGCTGTACGATCGATAAATCTCTTTTTAAAGTGGTACAACAATAGATTTAAAAACGGCACATATATCGTTCTTCTGAAAAAAAATCTTCTATAGCATAAGCTGGTATTTGCTGAAAGGCAATTCTTGTTTTTTTATTCCAAAATAGAATTCGTTAGATCACTAACAGCAATAAAAATATTTCGGAATCTTTGCGAATGGAGCTAATTTGAGCAATGACGACATCAATAAAACTTCATGCAGTGTAAAGTGCGTTATCATATTTTTGTAACAATTTGCACAGATAAAACGTATACACTAACAATTTTAAAATGTATACACAACGATGTTAAATATTTGATTTCGCTCAAGACACATGATAACATTTCAATAGTAGACACGACGTATCTCTGTCATTCCAAGACCATGTTTTTTTTCCAGGATGTGAACTATAGTACTGATGTGAACTATAGAACTATAGTACTATATTGCTAGTAGATCATAGACGCTTTGATCGAAATCAAATTTTTAGCATCGTTGCATGTATTAAGTAAATTGTTAGCGTATACATTTCCACAGTGTAAATTGTTACAAAAATATGATAACTCACTTTACGTTGCATAAAGTTTTATAGATGTCATTATTGCTCAAATTAGTTTTCGTTCGTAAATTTTTTCCTGTGTAATTCCAGGGCAAATTCTATTTCTGATATCAATACTTTTTGTCTTTTCAGAGTATGGAAAACATTATAATTTTTTTATCAGTTATACTCATTGCTTTTTTTCAACGTTGTTTACTTTTATGGCATCTCTATTGTTAAATTCAAACTGTTTACTGAGCGATGCACATACAGTGCTGAGTGGCCTAATGGCACACTCACCAGCGTTCGGTGCCACAGGTTTCGGGTTCGAGTTCCAACGTTGCCAATCAATGTTTGTAGTGGTTCGGAATCCGCTTTAAACTGTAGGTCCCAGACTAATATGACTGTTGATCGTTGGGTGTAGGGTTGACTATGCCACCCCGTAAAAAGTGAGCGTTATGGAGCTATGTCAGACTTCTACCTACGGGAGCTCCCTCACAACAGAAGTTGCCACCCATTTCCCTCCTTACATGGACCACACGGGTTTTGGGACTTGGTCTAAATGTTGCTGTTTATCAAGTGGGATAAGAAACAAAACATAAAGTGCTTGAGGATATAACTTTGAAATGATTGCTTGTATTCCATTAAATTCCACTCAGGGAAGCTGCATTTTCATGACCTTGTCCATATAAAAATTTTATATATAGATTGCAGGTTGGGCAGCCAGATTGTATAACAGGGTGTGATTGGGTTGAGATAAAAGGTTTGAGAACTCAGACCTTTATTGACACATGCACAAACACCACACATATACAATTAGAGACGTACAATATTTAACACAGATAATTATAGATTCGTGGAAGGACTCCACTTCTAAAACCCGATGCTCATGTACGCGCAGGAGGAGAGAAATGTACTTCCTCACCGAATGAGAGTCTGTAGGTCAACTAATACGCAGGGTTGCTTTAAATATATTTCCTCTCGGGATGAGAAACTGTAAAATAAACGTATCTCAGCGGGAGAGCAAGATGTGCTGTACTTCCTCTCCTGTGAGAGTCTCGAGGCTGACTGACCATTTCTTCTGAACGCCACAAGGGCGTACCTACCAATGTGTAGGAGGAAGCATGGTTGCATTTTCGTAATTTTTAAGACATTTAATTTTTCTATTCGCCTAAATTTGTTCAGTCGTATTTAAAATAAGTATGAAATGCAATTATTGTTTATATATTTTGTTTCCTTTATCATTTACATAACGAACTCATAAAGAAAACTGTTCAATTGTGGATTTATCCTATGCATCATCTGTTAATATGGAAAAACATTCAGAATAATTTAGGGTTTGCACTCTCTGTAGAGTACTAATTTATTACAAAAATATATTATTTTGGATATATCCACTTACATAAACAACATTTTTGGCAGAATGCTACAAAGGTTTTTTAAAAACTGTACAACTAAAGTCGATTTTTTTCTCTTAATAGAGCACAAAAGTTTCCTTTATTTACAGTCCGTGCATTTTCTGTTGGACTCTTAAACCAATACCTGGACGACCACAAAGTATAATTGTCTTAAGGATTGGGACAAGTTTCCTAATTTCGGTGGCTTGACAAGTGCCAATTACGGTAATAATTTTATCAATTTATTTATTTTATTTTTTATCTCATCACGATTTTCAATAGTTGAACTAGAATTAATGTGATATTTGGTTTACTGGTGTTTAAAAAAATATTACAATGCAAGTTTCTAATTATTACATCCCCTTATAAACAAATATATACATCAATATTTGCAATTACACTGTATATTCAATCTTCGAATAGACAATCCAATCAAATCTTTGTACTTTTGTTTGAGAACTTCTTCTACTTTGTCTGAATTCATAACTTTATTCCTATATTCTATAATATCATGCAAATTACTAGGATTGATTTCAAATAGCATATTGACGTTTGTTTTTGTCTTAATATAATAATTTGATGTTATATCATTGCTGCTACTGCATTTCTAATTGTTTATAGGTACTTCCCGTACATCTGCCTGAACAATAAATATTTATTCTTATAAAAATCAATTAGTAATTTAGTTAGTTTAAAATATTATCGCGAAAAGTGAGAAAATATTAAATTAATCTCAACGTAATTTTCAAATACGATTAGACTTTTCATGAAAAATAAGCCCATAAGTAACTGATCAGGTTGAATTAATTATCTCCGTTTGGCAACCACCAATTTGGCGGCAAAAACTGGATTTGGAGAAATATCATTGGCCTTACGGTAGAATCCGCTACACTATAAAAGAGCCCCCTAAGTTTGAATTTGTGCACAGGGCAACGGGCGTACCTGTTACGGAGTTCCTAGGTGGTTTTAAGAACCACAATACCTCCACATCTTAATTTAGTTAGAAAATTTGCATAAAATGTAATTGCTTAAATTATAGAATATTAATAAATAAAAATAGAACAATTAAAATTTAGGAAAAACATCTCTTGCTTGAGAACAATTAAAGCAAGAGATCGAAAAAGCTAAAGCTATAGGTACAATTAGGAGTCCGTTGACGATGCCCAAAAAAAAAAGATTAAAGTTAAAATTAACAATTTTAAAAGCTAAGAAAATGATAAGATAAAAAAATTATGATAATAGCACAAAACATACAAAAGACATCATCAGTTGCTGTTTGACTGGCACGCCGACAGTTGGCGCCATCAGTCCTTTGGTGTAACATTCTTAAAAACCCAGCCGAAGTTGGGAAAAATACATTTTTATTTCGTTACATATATGGATAATAAACAGGTGTTGCTTGAAAGAGAGCAGTTTAAAATTAATTAATTAATAAAGCTATTAAATTAACGGTGAGACATTCAATTAAAACAAAACAAAGTTAGGTTCGAAGTTAAAAATTTAAACAAAACCAAGTTAGTATACCAAGTAACAAAGTAAACAGTATACCAACTTACCAAGTATACCAAGCTTGACGAAAAGTAAACAAAAGCTAAATTCCTTAAGATAAACTATTAAATTAATTAATAGTGAGCAAACAATTAGAATAATTAAAAGTTATTATTAAAAAGCAAATGATCCATTTAAAAATTTACAAACAAAAGAATTAAAATTACAATTAAGAGTCAGATAGCCATGTTCTAAGTTAAGGTGCACATCGTAGCAAATAATTAAAGATTTAAATGCCAAAAGTTGCAGCTCAGATTCGCTTGAAGTGATTGGAATGACTAGACAACAGCCACAGCGGTAGAATCGGACGTTGCAGAATAAATTCCACAACGCCTTTTCAATGCCGGGAAAGATTCCCAGTGCGTATCATCGATAGCTCTAGGTCTCTTCCTGGAGCTAGCCACACCTGGATGGTATACAGGTATTTGCCTGATCGCTTCGTTACGGATCTGAAGGCATTTTGAATGAAAGGACTTTGAAATTTTGAAAATGTAGTCCGTAATGGGTTCAATATCTAGGTCTCTGTGGAGTTGCTTCCTTCTAACAAACCACGGGGCGTTGACTATCATAGCTATCTGTTTATTTTGAAAAACTTGGAGCTTCTTAAGATTTGCGATTGAGGAGGACGCCCAAATAGGACATCCATATAAGAGAATTGGCCGAAGGATTGATTTATAGAGTAGAACCTTGTGTCTGATCGCTAGCCTGCTCTTTCGAGAAATAAGGCTTTTTAGCTTAACGCTAGCAGCAGTTGCTTTTGCAACTACTTTGGTAAAATGGGTTTTAAATGATAATTTAGAGTCAAAAACTAACCCAAGGTACTTGTACTCAGTAACCCAGGGGACTGGCTGGCCGAAAAGGGTGACGTTCAAAATAGAACCAATGTTCTTTTTACGTGTAAACAGGAGGCACGCACTTTTGGTAGGATTAACTTTAATCTTCCAAGTGGTCAACCAACTTTCCAAGCGAGGAATATAATTATTTAACAAAGCAACGACGGAGTTTGGTGTTTTGTGCTGTGCAATTATCGCTGTGTCATCTGCGAACATGGCCAGTTTACAGAACTCTGGCTTAGGAATGTCGTTCACAGAGATTAGAAACAATCTGGGACCGAGCAGTGAACCCTGTGGTACCCCGCTCCTGATTAGACGATCGCTAGAGATGGTCCCTCCCACTCGCACTCTGAAATTACGCAAAGTGAGATACGAGTGAATAATTTTAATAAACTGGGGTGAAAATTCAAGTCGCATGAGCTTGAGTAATAAGCCATTATGCCAAATTTTATCGAAGGCTTTGGCTACGTTCGGAAATAATATTCCCGTAGATTTACGATTGATAAAGCCGTCATGGATCAGCTCGTTAACACGTAAGAGCTGGTGAGATGTACTGAGTTGAGTTCTGAACCTAAATTGCTCAGGAATGAGGATATTATGGTTTGTGCAGTGTTGATCCAGGCGTTTAAGAATCGTATATTCGAATATTTTACTCACTCCACTGAGTAGTGAGATTGGACGGTAATTTTGGGGGTAGGCCCTATTGCTATCAGGTTTTGGAATAGGAATTACTACGGCAGTTTTCCAGCTCTGAGGAAAATAACACTTATCGATTAAGAAATTAATCAGATAAGTGATCAGTATCACATAAGTATAAGGAAGTGATTTGAGCATGCGGTTACTAATGCGATCAATCCCAGGAGACTTATTGGGTTTAATCTTCCTAATAAATCCACAGACTTCCGCTGGACTGACCTTACTGATATCATTTACGTGTGGTTGTTGAAGGAAGTCTGCTACTGAGGTGTTGGTACGACTGAAGAAGCTAGGATCTTCAACGTCGTGGTTTGTTTCAAACTGAAGTTGTAGGCTATCAGCTAAAAGCTCGGCTTTCTCCTCAGGTGCGTAAGCAGAAGATCCGTTGGAGCGTATTAGGGGTGGAATGTTGGTAAATGGTTTACGCAACAAAGACGTTCGTCTAAATAGTGTTGCTTGGGGCGTCATGGCCTCTATGGTATGTTCCCATCATTGCTGAGAGAATTTCTTAGTCTTCAATCTAACTATTGCCATTTGTCTGTAGTAATCGGCTCTGGCGTTTGGATCCCTAGACTCTTGCCAGAACCGACGTAGTGCATTCTTATATTTGATTTCATTTTTAAGCTCGCTTGGAAACCTAACAGGTGGAGGTTTAAATCTTGGTTTCGATGAGACATTTTTCGTTTATATGCTTGGGAAGACAGGGAGGTTGAAACCTCCCAGCATGTTGTGCCTTCATGTAAGAAGGTCCATCTTTAATTCATCAGTTCTGTGACATTCTTTATATTTGAGGCATTTTATTTATTTTTTTTTTACTTAAAAAAAAACTGAATTTTTAAAATTTTATTTATCTTTCTAGTTATATAATTATTTTTGTATTTTGTTCATCCATATCTTAAACTAAACATTTGATTTCTCTCACGATAACACAGCATTTATTTAACATTTTAAATAACATTTGTAATATTTATTTTTAATTTGAATCTATAACCTTTTGTTGAATCAATGACCTTACGTTGTATTGATTTAAAATTGCTGTTAAATACAAATTCTAATGTTGTACATAAATACTATATATATATATATAGGCATACATTATAAGTTTGTGTGCGTATTTTATGCCATTAAGAAAAACATTACTTGTCGTTTTTATGCATTTTTATTCTTTCCTTAATATTCTTTGAAACAAATCTGAAATCACAATCATAATTGCTACAGTTGGCCCCGTGCACGCATGCGTGTTGCAAAATGTTCGACGACTTCACTTCACTTCATTGCGTGCCATCCTTAACGAAGCGATTGATTGACCAGTCACGATCAGAAATCACTCTGTTCCACTGACAATTATTCATATCAGGTTGCTTTCCTTATTTATTTTTATCGTTTTTTTTTAGATTGAAAAAAGAGAAAAGGAGGATTATCGGTTGTGAATCGTTTGCTTTCAGTTGTTTCCTGCAGTTCTGTGTCACGCGTCACGAGAGGGACAGCCCCCACCCCACCCCCTAAGCAATTAAAGACCATGCTTTTAGTCAATAAGCACAATTAAGTAAACTGCCAGGGATTGACTTGCATGTGATGTAGGCCGAACTGTAATGGATTTTGCGGGCCAAACTTTTGGTTTTTATTTTCTGTGATTGGCTGCCCTTTCATTGTGTGAGTGCGTTATCACGTGCGGTTTATTTTTGCTTATTGCAATGGAATATAAGCGAAACTAGTCATCGGAGGTTGTTTGGACCTGTTTCAAAACATTCGCATAAATAAATTATTGTTACTGTTTCAAGTTTATTGCATTTTTTTATGAAATTTTATTATATTCAATATACAGGGTGATTATAATTAAAGTCCCATTTTCAAAATGCTGTAAAAAAAAAGTACCACTCGTCATAATGAGTTCAAATTTGAACTGAAGAGACTTGAAGTACAGGGAAAGGGTATGGCATCAGAAAAAAGTTTAAAAATAGCTCCACTGATTATTCCCATTCAATTTGGTATGGCCTTGCCGTGTTGGATGGGCTTTCCACTAATATGCCACAACAATTGAATGACTTGGAAGTCATTTTTTCCGCCAAAACACCGAAAACATCAAGCACATTGAACACTACAGTTGGTTTAATGTGCAACTCATGACAAATGACTTCAATTTCTTTATGCTGATTACAGCGCCATCTATTCATACACTTTGGAACTTTTTTTAATACTGTATCGTTACCTCCTTCTTTAAGTATCTTCAGTTCAAATGTGAACTCATTGTGACGAGTGGTTCTTTTTTTACAGCATTTTGAAAATGGGACTTTAATTATAATCACCCTGTATATTGAATAGTATTTAATAATTAGATGTTTTTATTGACCTTTTATTTAAAAACAATTTTATCTCAGTTTTATTTCTGGTAGAACGTATGTACTATATTCAGAGTGATTTAAAGGTTCTTAAATAAATATTATTTGTAAACTGAACATGTACAAAGGAATTAATTTTTCTATGGAACATGGGTCCTACACATCAACATAGATATCTAAAGATAGACAAAAATACTAAGAGAATGAAATGTTAAAATTAGACAATTTTATTAGACACATTTATAATAGCAATATTACGTGTACCAACTTTAAACAACTACCATATTAGTGTAGGTGCTCCAAGTTTTTGTCCCATTTGTAAAGCACTTGTATGCATATCTATCTATTTATACTGTCTATCTATATATCTATATTGTAACCGTGTTTCCTCCTACGCAAGGCGTTCAGGAGAAATGACTTTTAGTTTACAACCTCTCATCAGGAGAGGAAATATGTTTATTTTAGAAGTGGAATCCGTTAATGAATTTTTAATTAGATGTCTTTAAATGTGTTAACTATTGTATGTGTATGTGGTGTCTGTGTGCGTGTAAATAAAGTTGTGTATTCTCAAACCTGTGTCTCAAGTCTCAATCCAAATCCAGCTTCAGAAACAATGGATTGATTTTTCAGATTTAAGATTTCGTGTTTCTGTTGTCTATTATAATTATTGCTTTAATACGACATTTACTAAATGTAATTCAAATAAATAATTCAGCTAATTTTAAAAATTTAAAATTGATAAAAGTTTATAAATTAAAAGTTATTTAAGACATACTCTACAGTACAGAGGTTTTTATGATAACAATTGAAAGAGTAGAACATTCGAAGAGATGGGCAGTGGATAGCAACGGCTGTTGATCTGGATGGATTTATTAATAAAAATAATATTATGAATAATATCAATATTAATATAATATTAATGAATAATATTGTTATTATTATTATTGCAAGAGTTTGAAAATCCCACTTTTAGCGATTAGTAGTAGTAAATAGAATTACCGCTTCAGGAATCAAGGACAACTTCCTTTCCGAAAACATCATAGTGCTCTAACTTAAAGTGCCATTATAATAAGATAATAATAAGAGTATCTTCTTCTTCATTGGTGCAATAGCCCTATGTTGGGCCAAGATTCCGAAATTCTCTTTTTTATGGGGTGGCAGGAGTGGTGTACGCTTTTACTTCTTTTCTATTCTATTAAAATTGGCTTGTATGCAAGAAATTTATAGGCCATCTCTTCCCTAAAACAATATTCTTATAAAATTAATTTCGATATTTGAAATATTGTAACTTGCTATCCAATTGAATCAAACTTATGATTATACATACGCAATCATAGCCAAATTTTTTTAAATTGAAAAAAAAATAATTATCAAGATTCACTTCTCCATCCCCAAACAATTATATGAGCTACATTAAAAAACAAGTAATATAAAAAAAAAATTATAGTCAATTCCTAATTTTTTTTCACTATATTGCAGAAAAGTCCTTTACAAATAAGGTGAAATTTTCCTCTCACATCTGGCGCCATCTATTATTAGATACATGCAACTTAAATCTAAAAAAAACGAAAATTAATGAATTAAATTTAATTAAGGAATTAATATGCGAAAAAACTGTATTAACATCCAGTGTCATTCACGACAAGTTAAAAAATATGTATTTGAACTTGAGTGGTCGAATAAAAAGTATTTTATTAACGATTGAAAATTTGAACACGATATATATAGGGAGAGTGTGAACTAATAGTAGGAATTGAACAATGAAAGAATGTGTCACTTAGCCCATTAAATAATAATATGATGCATTATACTATATAAGAGCTTTCAAATTGTATTAGTACCATTAGTATTATATACATACTTCTCTTGTTTGTCCTGTATACCCTCCATACAGGATAAACAAGAAAAGTATTTATCTACACTCACGTCTTGACAGACATTTTAACGAAATGTATTTATTAATAATAATAATATTATTATTATTATTGCAAGAGTTTGGAAATCCCTATTTTAGCGATTAGTGGTAGCAAATGAAATTACGGCTTCAGGAATCTGGGACAACTTCCCTTCAGAAAACACCATAATGCTCTAACTTAAAGTGCTATTCTAATAAGATTTTTGTAGATAGAGATGTGATTAAGGTAAAAATGTGATAAGTAATGCGATTATGCGAACCCACTGTGAATTGATCGTGAAGAAGATGAAGGGGTTAATTAAACGGTGGGTGCTAGAACTAATCATTGGATTTTATCGAATAGCTCTCCAGAGTTCATTTTGCTGCGTAATGATAGCTATATTGCTTAATATAGTGTCGGAACGCATTCTTTGTATTTGAAGTTATAGTTTTGACTAGAATTTAATGTGGCAATTTAAATACTTTGATTAAATTTTCTATGTAATCATTGAATAAAGATTAGAAAGTTTTTTATTGCATTTAAAATTCTGCATTTTTAACTTCGTAAAACTTAAATGAGGAAATTTAACAAAATTTTCATTATGTTATAAGTTTCTAAAGTAAGATAGAATGAAACGTTTTTATTTTAAGTAGCATAGCTAATTAAAAATAAATAATAAATTTATATATATATATATAGGGGATATCTATAATCACTGAACAAATAGAGAGAATGATTAATTAAACCACGTGATTGCGAAATTATTACTACTGAAGAGATATCAAACCATTTGTTCGTTGCATTACACGACAGTCTATATATACCTGCTGTTCTGGCGCCACTTTAAAGTCCTTATTACATTAATTAGAGTACCGATTTACTTGTAAAAATTATTTTTTTAAAAGCAACAGCTATATGGCAAAAAAAAATGCTATTTGTACTAATAATCAAAAATACAACTAAAATTTATTGCACATATTGTATTTCAGACAATTCATGCGGATTTCGATTATTTTTACTGACTTCTAAAGACTGTTGTTTCTTAGCCCACTTGGTTGACAGCAACCTCTAGACCAAGTCCAAAACCCCATATGGTCTCATGGAAGAGATAGATGCAGGACAGCTTCTGTTGTGACGGAGCACTTGTAAGCACTTGGCTCCGTGACGCTAACTTTTTACGGTTAAGGTTTTCAGCCCTACCCCCAACGCTTTGCAGTCATATTAGACCAGGACCTACGATTTAAAGTGGATTCCGAACCACTACAAGAATCTATGCGCCGTCGGGGCTCGAGCCCGAAACTTGTGGCACCGAGCGGCAGACGCTCGAACATCAGGCCCCACTTCTAAGGCTAAATTTAATTAGTGAACAGTAGGTTTTCCATGCTATTTTTAAAGAATATGGCTTTTAACGTTGTGATTTTGTCAATGAGTTGGTTGTTTTTACGTCGACTTGGGGTCATTTAGATTAAGTGTACGTTGAGCACTGAACGTAACACGGAACTCTGGCTGACACTGTAACCTGACTGAGAAACACTGAACGTACTTACATACGCTCAATGTTTCTCAGTCAGTGTCTTTTACACTGCATCTATACTGAACTATTAAACTCTTTTTTTCCTCCTCAAATTATGAAGTAAGGGCATTCTGGCTCACTGATATACCATGCCCATTTTTGGCATAGATAATAAAATTTTCGGTTCAGCTTCGTTTGTATGTTGAATTTTGAACCAAGCTTCGTCAATTCAACTGATTTGGTTTGGTTTGGGACTCTACGGTCATTTTATGCACACTTTAGGCTAATTAGACCGGGACAACTTAAAGCGGATTCCGAACCACTAACAAACCTACATTGAACAATGTCACCTCCAGCTTTCGAATCTGAAGTCTGTGGTATCAAAGGCCAGAGAGCTAACCAATTGGTCATCAGGCCGCTGCCAATTCAACTGAATCAATTTAAAATCATTTAGGACATTATTGCTTTAGAAAATAACTCTTTTCCGTATGAATTTCAACTAATAAATCACAAAAATTATGTGAATATTTTTAATCCGAAAAAACATTTTTAATGAAAAAACATAATTTGTAACATAAAATTTTAATGCGGTATTTTCGCGGGGGTAGCGAAAGAGCAATGTTTTTCAAGTCTATGAGATGCTTTTCAAATATGACTTAACTGATTGTGTGGTTTGGGTAACATGATTTCGTGTTCATGCAGTATGACATGCAGCCATTCACGTACCTTCTTGGTATTGGGGACCGTCGAATCAAATGTTTGTAAATTAACGTAAAATAACATGAAATTGTGATAGAATGGACATACGATGCCGGACGTACGATATCACGAATGAACTCCTTATTGCCTTAAATCCTGGCGATGGTATGGATATTTGTGAGTAATTCGGAATCCACGTTAAATTATAGATCCCGGTCTAATTAGCCTAAAATGTGCCCAAAATGACGTTGAGCGATAAACCAAATCAAGCCTCATTGTCTTAAAATAGTAAGATATTCCAAAAACTCACGCGCATTAATTCGGAGTGTTCAGAAAAAATACAAATATGAGATACAAGTGTATTCGGGATAATATGTTGAAAAGTCGATTTTAAATAGTGATTTCATGAATTTTAATGCGTTTTCGTTTTTTCCTATTTGCAAATTTTAAAACTAAAACTTTTTATTAAATTAAAAACAAACATTGGATTTTCTTAGTAAATAGAAATCAATACAATAATATTAAATCAATAACATAACTTTTTAAATTTCGTAATGTTAGTAATTAATTGTATAGGTTTTAAATTTTGTAATGTTTTAAATTGTATAATGCTTTTTAAAATTTTAGTGTTAGTTGGCTTTCAAAAACATGTTCCTCATTTGAAAGATCTGATAACTATTCACATATGCACCTGCATGAAAAAAAACTCGCCAATATATCCACCACTCTGTCCACAAATCTGCAGAAACGAGCGACCGACCAAACACCTCGTGCCAATCAAATCCATCCGTGAAAATCCCCGTGGAAAAGCCATGCACACAGTTACAACCCAACAGCAACAACCATCAACGCTAAACAGAGGGCAGGCACACTTGCCAATAGAGGCTTCATTTGCCCAATCGCTTGTTGAAGCGTGTCCGGTTATTGTTGGAGACGTCGCAGGGCACAAAGGAAGGTGCCGGCGACAATGAAATAATTAATATCGCCCCCTTTGGCTTTTTTTTTTTACAAGGGGTAGTACCGGGGTGAGCTAAAAAAGGACAGGACGGGGGGCAGGGTTGATTTCATCCCGATAGAGCGCTATCAAATCTTGGTACGCAAGGCTGAGCCTGGGGGTGCAGGGCCCGTAGGCTCACCATCTGTTGCACGGGGTTCGTGTTTAATAGGACTCCCTGTAGAGTAGCTGTAACAAGCCACTATCATCAACCGATAAGTTGAGGATTTTGTATTACACGCCGCATTGTCATTTCGCTGTATGTAAATTAGTTCTTATATATGATTCTGGTTTTATTTATTGCAATGTTCATTTTATTGGCTGTAAATGATTTTGTTATAATGCGTATTTCCCAATTGAAAATCAGAAACTGATTATTCTTATTACATAATGAGTTAAAACATAAACTTTGACGGAAATGTTGTGTTGTTTTCAAATTACAGCGACTTTGACATTAATTCATTTATCGCGTATACATTGATACATACAGATTCGGCGATACCTGGTGGCCCTCTATATTGTATTCATGTTGTGCCACTTCAAAATAAAACGAATACTTTCAAGGAAGATATCTAGGGTTTGCACTCTTCCCCTATTCATCCTCATTAAGCCACATCAAAGAAATCTTCAGCCTACAGATCTATAATATTCATTTCCAGCGCAGACATGGAAATTTTCAGTTTTGTATCGCTTGTCGTTTTTTGAAATATGCTCTATAATAACATACCATTATATTATTGAACAATCTGCAGGAATAATTGAGATATACACGCTGTCAATTATAGTAGGATGAGTTTAATAATGAAAGATATGAATCACTAATGGTAATTTATATGAAAAGACAATCTTATCAATTTCTAAAGAGTTTTTGTTCACTTGTAGAGTGGCATTGATGATAAATTTTATAATTGGTCCTTATTTTCCAGTTCGGAAATCCTAACCGCTCCCAAACGTCTAAATTGTATTGAAATTTACCCTTATAATATTGTATAATAATACCGAAGTAATTGAGGGATACAAACTATCATACAGTCAAGTAAGAGGATGTCAATTACAGTAAGAAGAAATTAATAATGTAAATTTACTTAGAAAGAAAATCTTATCAAATTTTAAGGAATTTTTGCTTGCTAGTAGAGTGATATTTGTGCTAAATTTTATACCTTGTCCTTACTTTAATCATGTGCAAGAAGTTGCGCGCCCCATCACCAGCAAGATAAAGACTTTCTTATACTGTATAAAAGGAGACATAATAAAATTTCCACTTGACGCAATTTGAGAGCACGATTCATAATTCACATAAATGAATAAATAAATAACCTATTTTATCATTGCTTACATTTATCCTTACATAAAATTTGAATAATTAATTTTAAAATTAAATAATCCCTTTACTTTCATCTAACTTTTGTTTCTTATCCTACTTGGTCAACAACAACATCTAGACCAAGTCCAAGAAACCGTGTGGTCTCATGGAAGGAGAGAAAGAGGGACAGCTTCTGATGTGATGAAGCATCAGTAGGTAGAAGTCCGACTTGGTTCAGTGTCATTGAAAAAATGGAGATCAGTGCAGTCCGGGAGGAATTTTAAGGGGAACTACCCCTTATTTGCTTATAGTATGGAAGAAAAACCAGAAAACGTCCACCAGGCAGTCCAACTTATGAGGAACATCACAAACGCATCGAGTCTCCCCATTTTTTGAAACAGTGTCTACAAAACAGTCGCCAGTGAATTGAAATTCAGTCCTACGGCTCACCATCAGCGAGTATTGCTATTGAGCCACTAATAGGCCATCTAACTTGAGATTTAAATCTTCAAATCATTTTATTATTCGATATTTAAATATCATTCAAAAAATCTCTTTGGAATGTCCAATGATCAAAGCTTTGAAATGATTTCTTTTTAACGAAATATTAGGTGTCAATACATAAATATCGTCATTCAGGAATATAATCAGGTAGATGATGCATTTCTCATTATATATTGCCCATATAATTTTACTACAAAATAGTGAAACATCTAAGTGAGATTATATTTCCATAGCAACAATCTTTCAAAATACAAATTTTTACAAAATTTCACGAATTAAAACTCACAAATTTTTTTAAAAATTTCAACTTCTGCAATTGGCTAGCTCTAGACCAATAAGGTTTCGATAATACTTTCTTGGCGCATTTATTGAATCTATTATTATAGAACAAGTGAATTTTGAAAGGAATGTTTTTCTATTAATGTCCAGGAAATTAATCTTAAAATATTTTTAGATTTAAAGAAGGATTAGAAAGAAACACACGTTAGATAACTGACTTGAACTGACTTGAATATCAATTGACTCGATCATAAATAGCTATAGATTATGTTTATCATGAAAAAAAAGAAAATTAACTCTTTCTAAATGAAAAAAAAAAAAAAAAAAATGAAGTGAATAAACATCTTTTTTAAGTGAAACATATGAAAGTGGATACTTGTGTTTAAATATATAAAAAAATCTTTTATATACATGTAACGAAATTTCATAATCATCTAACAATAATCTAACAATCAATGGATTATCTAACAATATTTAATAATAAAAGTGAAACAAAATTTGTAATTTGTAAAGGAAAGCTATAAGTTCTCAGTTTGCTGAAAATTATTCGAATATATATATATATGTGTGTGTATATGTATATACGTCAAAGTCATACAGATATTTCGTGTATTTCATAATCAGTTCTACCACAGACAATTTACCATAAACAGAAAAAAAGAGAGAAAATTGAAAGCAAATTTATTGAAAATTCGAATGGGCATAAGCTAGGATGATGAAATTGAAGATTATTGGACTTTGAGATATCAAAGGTACACACAGTAAACAAAAGAAAAATGCATGCATACAAAATAAAGAAAATGGAATAAATTAATAGTGCGAAATAAGTGAACAAGAGAAACAAGTTATTTAGAAAATTTGCAAATATTTCATAAGAAATTAATTACAATATCCTAAAGAAAACTTTAATAAGAAATACGCAACCTGAAGACGGGACGCTACAAGACGTGTTATTTCCGCTCTCGCTAGAAAATTCTAAGTTAGTGAAACAAACTCAGTATATATTATGTCAGTACCAAGTAATACTAAGATTGTAATTAATATGGCAGTATATACATATATATGTGTGTATGTGTATATATAGAAACAGGGAGAGAAAGAGAGGAGTTCTCCTGTGTGTGACCAATACTGAGAATGCTTAGCGTCAAACTAAGAAATAAATAACATGCTGACAATGTTTTGTCAAAAGTGGTCAATATATGTGCTTTAAATCCAAATTAATTAAAATATTTTAATCCCAAGCTACATCTTAAAATATGTTTAACAATATCATTTTCACATGTCAAGCAGTATTTTTAGGCAAGCACACCTAATCCGAGACTTGTAAACATTGCACATACAAACAACCCTTCCTCACCGGCGATGCATATTTCAATTAGGGGCTAACGAAGTGCTGGTTGTTCGGGGGAGGATTCCCGAAATCAATCCCACAATCTGCTTTGGGTCTCGGCAAGGGGAGAGTTGATACATGGTAGTTAGGGCATGGAAAGCAGGAGCTTACGAGCTAAATGACAGGCGAGCGCAGGGGGTTTGTACCCAGCTGTCGAGGTCTCGCTTTGACAAGATGACTCCCTCGGGTCTTCCTGGTTCACTTGATGTCTGCATCAGGCGCGGGTGACTCCCGTGTTTGTTTGAAAATGGGAAGGGATGGGGGGGGGACGCCAGGGATGGCCACATAGACCCCCTTCCATCTCCAGGGACTTCACAAAAGTCGTTTGACATTCATAGGATACGTTCGGTAATCTGGAAAAATCCGGTTCGGATTGCTGTGTCCGCAAAAGCTGGATTGCGGCAAGTCAGTTACGCCTACGACATCATTATATTTGAAGGGTTTGATTGACTCGGGAATAATATTCACCTAGTTCCGTGTGATGATGATAATGATAAACGTTAAGTCCATTATCACCTTTTGTAGAACTTGAAGTATGAACTTTCTTTATTATCATCTCATTAAATCTAAATATTTATAGTGATAGAACGCATTTCAAGCGTGCAAAAAATTGTGGTGGATTGTGAGATTGTGGCAAGTCAGTTAGGCCTAGGACATCATTATATTTGAAGCATTCGTTCAGGAATAAGTATTCATCTAGTTCTATATGATAATGATAATAACAAACGTTTATTTCATTATCACCTTCTTAGAGCTTGAAATATAAACTTTCTTTATTATTATCTCATTAAATCCGACTATTTATAGAAATAGAATATATTTCAAACAAGAATAATGAAACAATATGCATCATAAAATAAAGCAAAAATATAGTATAAAGCGTAATATAAAACAAAATTAACACAAAAGCAGTT
>BPLQ01010800.1:0-16757 GCA_021605075.1 Caerostris darwini
CTTTATTTCTTTGAAAATGTCAACAGAAATGTAGCTAAACGGAAATATAGAACAACAGAAATATAGATAAATAAAGAATATATTTTAAATCAATAAAATGACACTCCAACTATTAACATTAGTTTGAATAATATAATGAAAATACTTTTAGTTGTTTGAAAATGTTAACATACTATGTCTTTCACTTTCTTCTTATCTTGTTGCATTGGATCAATTTATATGTGCAAGAAAAGCCTATTACGCTATTCATTTTTAACGTATAAAGGATATTCTTGCACACATAAAAAAAGCCACTCACAGTTTAGAATATCAGAATGTCCTGAAAAAAGGTAATAGTTATTAAAAGCGAATAATGGAATAAAAAAAAATCAATAATTTTGAAGTTGTACTTGTGAATGAAACTTGCTCAAATCCCCTTTCAAATATTGTTTTTAAAGAAAATAATTTTTGAAATACTTATTTCTCATTAATCTTATTTCGGCATCCAAACACAGCTCTTTACTTGGCATGTATCTATCTATGAATCTGAACAGCAATAATAAAGAATAAAGAAAAAATAATTTTAAGGAAATATAGCTAAGTAAATAATATATTTTAAATAAATAAAATGACACTCCAATTAAAAATATTAATTTGAATAATATAATGAAAAAACGTTTAGATTTTTACGAATGTTAACTTAACGGTCTTTCCCTTTCTTCTTATCTAGTTGCATTGGTTCAATATATGTATGCAAGAAAAGCCATATAGTACATGATTTCTTTTTAACGTGCGAAGGATATTCTTGCACAAAAAAAACACTTACAGTTTAGAATTTCAAAATGTCCTGAAAAAATGGGATGGCTATTAAAAACGAATGACAGGAACACATTAAAAAATAACTCCGCATAAAATCCATGCAATTGAGCAAATTTTGACCCATAAGGAAAATTTGCGAAAATATAAATCCAAGAAAATAATTTGTTTATTAAATTAAAGCTTATTTTAAAACTGAATGAAATATTAATTTTTTTCGTTCGTTGAGAATTCCAAGAGAAAAGCTTTTCCTTTTTTCTTATACTGTTGCATTGGCTTAATTTATCTATGCAAATAATTCCTTTGAAGGTATTTCTTTTAACGTTCAAAGGATGTATTTGCACAAATAAAAAAAGTCACTTTCAGAATTTCCTGAAAAAGTGTGTTAGTTATTAAAAACGTGCAACATTAAAACATTAAAATTTAAAAAAATAACTCTTGCATCATATCAATGACATACAGCACAATTTACAAATATGAAAAATATATGAAAATATAAATTCAAAAAGGTAATTGATCTATTCAAATAAAACTTACTTTAGAACTGAATGAAACATTAATTTCTTTATTCGTGCACTGAAATCCCCCCCCTCCGTGCATATTTCTTCGCTAAATGACATTATTTCTTAAAAATAACGTCACTTGTTTTCACATATATTCTCTGTATGTCTAACAATTTTCATGAGAATAATTGTTTTCCGCCTGATAGTTACATTTTGAACTCGAGAAACTTCTTTTGTGATCATGACTTCCGTCATTTCGCTGGCCTCTTCGACAGAAAGTCTGATACCTTATTCGTCCATCAATTAATGTCCAGCTAGTCTAAAATATCAGTGGCAGCACTTCATTATCAGTCAATCTGCAGTTCAGTATCTTCTGATTTCCCAATCTCACTGAAGATTACTTTCATGTCTTTTCACACAATCTGCCATTTATTTTTCTTAAGAAATCTTGGAGCTGGTCCTTAATTTTCATAATATTTGGTGCGTTCGCATTTGTTTATTTTCTTTTAATATTCTAAAACACAAAAACTTTAAAAAATATAAATAAATAATCATAAATTAAAAAACGCTTAATAATGTGGAAATATAGAAATAAAAATAATGGAAAATAATTTTAATCTGAGGGTTTACATCAATCTAAGTTGCACCAGATGATATAAATGTTTTTTATTTTTACTTTTTATTTACTTTATGTTACTTCTTTAAAAAAAACCCAGATAGACATCTAAATATATTTATTATGTTAATATTCAAAATTATTGATAATGGAAATCTCAGATATGCTTTTATGGAAAACATTTCCAATACAAGGAAATATATACCATATCAATTGTCTTCATTGATATCCATTTTTAAATTTAAATATATATGTATAATGCATATATATAAAAATAGTTATACACCTATACATTCATATGTAAAATTATATATTTATAAATGATATGTTTGTATTTATAGTACAAAATTATAATTAGGGATAATATTATTTTAGAATAATAAATACAAATTATATGCATACGAAAAATACGTATACGAAATAATAGATACGAAAGAAATTAAAATATTCTTACCTATCAACTGTTTCTAGTAAGTATTTTAAAAACAACAAGTTTCAATAAAAGAACTGGTTTAATAAACTCTTTGAATCCCAGAATGCTCTCTCTTCTGGAATAGTATAAATATTTTCATAGTGAAGGTTCTCGTGTAATAAACAATTTGCGAAGAATTCCTAAAATTAATGGCGTTTTTTCAGTTTTATAAATCGTAGGAATGAAATATTTGGACCTAAGTATACCTCTAAAAATTAATTAATTTTAGCGATTTTTAAACTACATAAACCGGGACTTGGATAACTTGTTGAAACATATTGAAATTTGAATTTTAGAGTACCAATAAATATATCAGACAAAAATCAATTAATTAAGAATAATATCACGAAATTTGGTTTAATAAACAACACCGAAGATAAAATAAGAAATATATAAAGAAAAGGTGTATTGAAAAATTCTTATTTGTCATTTTTTTACTGTGTGTCCTTAATTTTTCTAACTTTTAATACTTTTAGCTATTTGAGAAGATGAACAGAAAATGCTTTAATTTTCGTCTTAATTTCATGTATTGACTTACTTTAACTGTGCAAGAAAGCCCTCCGACGGTATGTTATTTTTTTAACGTGCGAAGGGTAGTCTTGCACACATAAAATAAACCACTGGATGTTGGAAACTGCAGAATGCACTGAAAGAAAAAATACTATAGTTATTGAACTGGAATAACAGGAAAGCAGTAAACTTTATACATATATATATATATATATATTATATATAAATAATTGTTGTTACATCCATAAAAAATATAATTCGAAGGAAATATATTCTATAGGAATATTATCTGAAAATTTAATTGAAATTTTAGGTCGCAAATTATTTCGCAATTTCAAATGATTATTCTATATCAATAAAAAAAACTTTATACTAAATCACTAATGGCAATGAGTTAAATATAATTAATAAAAAGCACAACACGATTATAATCAGTATAAAAATAATGTCATTACATATAAATATGAAAATAATTAAAAATATACTTACTAATCAGTTGTTCTCTGTATATTTTTTAAAAGTAAATTTTGTGGCCCATTTCAACAATGTTACATAAATATTACAGTTAAAACACAATAAATATTAGTGAAGAACATCTTTTGGAAATAAGAATTTGATGGTTTCAGATATTTCAAGTGTGATAATTCTTTTTAAATGAAATATATCAAACGTGAAATACCTAAGCCTGACAAGTCAGAAAAATGATATTTTTATATTTAAATATATATGTATATAAAAATAATCATACATCTATATATTCATATGTAAAACTATATATATATATATATATAGTTTTACATATGAACATATAGATGTATGATTATATATATATATATATATATATATATATATATATACTCTCATGTCCATAAATTAAGGATAATTCAGAATCACACAGAAATTGAACTCTGAAATAAGAATTTCACCTGTAGAATTATCACACACATCTTGAAGAAGAATATGCAGATTACAGGAAACCAAAAGATATGGCGGATAGTACGTCACAATGGCGAGCGTGTAACAGAGGGGTATATAAGGAATGGTGGCAAAGAAGTAAAATTGTTCACAAGCGCTTTAAAAGCCTTTCAGTGCAATAACCGCATAGTTATGGCAGAAAGGAAGCATTTGGATGATTTTTTACTTGGTAGAATTATCGGACGAATGGAATGTGAACGTACCCAGCTGGAAGTATCCGAGGAACTTGGAATAGCCCAGAGTGTCATCTCCAGGCTTTGTCAACGATTCCAAGATGATGGTAATGTGAGTAGATGTTACAGCACAGGTCGCCCTCTAGTTACAACGCCGAATGAGGAGCGGTATTTAGCAGTTACTGCCAAAATAAACAGACGGAGCACAGCATCAGACCTGTCTCGTCAGCTCTCTTCAGCTACCGGTACGACAGTTTCAAGGCAGACCGTGTGCAGACGCTTAGGGCACATTGGTCTATATGCTCGTAGGCCTGTCAGATGTGTTCCACTTACCGCAGCTCACTGTCGCCTGCGATTAACCTGGAGTAGAGAGCATGCATTGTGGACACCGCAACAGTGGTCTGGTGGGATGTTTTTCAACGAGTCCAGGTCTAGTTTGCAGTCTAATTCTCGCCGGACTTTCATATGGAGAGTACCACGTACCCGTTACCACCAAGAGAACACCATTGAACGACACCGTTACGGTGGTGCAGGATGGCTCGTTTGGGGAGGAATTATTCTTGGTTCCAGAACTGACCTGCATGTTCAGAGTGTAACGATGACAGGCTACATCTATCGGGATGTAATTCTGGAACAACATGTACGTTTGTTTCGGGGCGCCATGGGTGCTGAATTTCTGTTTATGGATGACAACGCCCGTCCTCACCGTGCAAACATTGTAGACGAATGTCTTCAATTGGAGGATATCATCCGTATGTATTTGCCAGCATACTCACCGGACTTGAATCCAATAGAGAATGTGTGGGATATGCTTGGCCGACGAATTGCAGCCCGTCAACTCCCTCCCACCTGTCAACCGGAACTTCGGAGGGCATTGCTTGATGAGTGGTGTAATATTCCCCAAGATCAGATTGATAATTTGATACTCAGCATGCCTAGGCGTTGTAAGGCCTGTATTGCATCGTCCGGGAGATATACTCAATATTAACCATCATACTAACCATGTTATACTGTTTTTTGTAAATAGGTTCTTTTTTGAAATTTCATCCGGGGAGTAAAAATCGCAATTTTTATTAATTATGTCAAACATATAGCATCTTTTTTGCTCTTTACCTTTTGTTTAAAAAATAGACTTTACAAATAAGTCAAATTTGTTTTGCTTCTGTCTCTTTCTTTGCCTGAACTTCATTATCCTTAATTTATGGACATGAGTGTATATACATCTGTTATATATACATATAAATGATATGTCTGTAATTATAGTATAAAGTCATAACTAGAAATAATATTATCTTAGGATGATGAACAAATATTTTGCCTAAAGATCATATGTTTAAATTTAAAAAAATACATAAATTTCAAAATATTTTAGAATTATATTCAAGAATAAAGTTTGTTCAAAAGGCAATGTTAATGTTACTGGGTTTATTTTTATTTTTTAAAGCAACATTTTTGATATTATCTTTTCAGGAATAAACATGTGAGAAAATTAAACTGACTTTCCCGCCAAATATATAATTTAATTGATATAATGATAATTCATTTAGCTGAGTATATCAACAGAAAAGAATTTCATTTTTGCCTTCACTTAATGCATCGACTTATTTTATGTGTGCTAAAAACCCAGCTATGATATTTTGTATGTGCGCTGGATATTCTAATATACATGAAATAAGCCGTTCATATTTTAAAACTTCAGAATAGTCTTAAAAATAGGAAGAGTTATCACAAAGAAATAATTTCTAAAATCTTTAAAAAATTTTAATTTGAGCAAAAACTGCTTTAACATTGCTTATTTTACCCTTTAAGAACATTTATGAAAATTGTAACTGAAGAAGTTAATTTAGTAACATGAAAACTTTCTTGAAATGAATATTCTTTTAAAAAATATTCATTTTTTAAAATTTTCTTAACGAAATTCATTTTTTACATAAGCAATATATGTCGCTATTTGCTTTCAGATATTAACTATAAATCAAATATTCCAGTTTCACCATTGTTAGAATTTGAATTAGAAATACAAGCTCATTTCAAAACTTCATAATATCTTAAAAAGAGCAATAGTTATCCTAAAGATAAAACAGGAAAAAGGTAAAAAATTGTTAACACCAGCAATACTTTGTAAAAACTTTGCAACAAATTTGTAAAAATTTTACTAAATAATGACTTTAATTGTTTGATCTACTTTAATTTCTTAGATTCTGAGTTAATAGAAATAATGCAAATTTCTAGCATCTACTTAACCAGAAGATATTTTTAAAATCATTCAGTAGAGAACTAATGTTGATAAAACATATAATTAACACAGGTTAAAAAATACATTTAAATTTGTATCACAGTGGCGTAAATTCTTTTAAGATATAGAAAAGAATTCTTAGTAACTATGAATCTGTTTTCTTTCCCCTGTCTGTAAGCATTCAATCTATGAAGATTGGTGCTATTTGTACAGGGTTAAAATTAAAAACTTAAAAATGTGATAATAGACATGAAAAAATTAAAATATACTTACCTATCAATTGCTTCCAGTAAGTATTTCAAAAAGGAAGCATCGTCCTATGTTCATCGATTTCAGGAAATGCAGTAGTTAAAACATAGCAAGTTTCAATAAAGAAGAGATTTTGAAAAGAAAAACATGAATAACTCAGATGTTTCAAGTTAGATTATTTTATTATTTTTAACAAAATATCCCAAACTTATCTTTTTCTGTACTTAACACAGAAGAGGAAAAAAAATTTTTGAGGTTACTATTTTATTCTTGTTTAAAAATAAAAAACAAATAAATACATCAAATGTCATTACCCTGTCCTATTGTTGAGTAAATGAACAATGTTAGCATTATTTTTAAATAGAACTTAACTTTTTAAATAGAACGAAATAGCCTTAAAAAGTGCAATAGTTATCATAAAGATATAAGGAAACAGTAAACTTTTTTAAAACTTAAAATTTTGTTATCTTCAACAAAACTTCGTGTAACAGTTCTTATTTTACTCACCAAGGTAATTTATAGAAATTGTAACTGAAAAAATTACTACTTGTAGAAACTTATTTTAAAACGCAATGAAACATTAATTTGTTCCCAGAGCACCGTAAACATTTCATTCTACTAGGTCGAAATCATTGAAATCCAACGAATAGCTCTAATTAAAGAACAATGATAAAAACAAATTTGCAAAATGTTTACTAAATAAGGGTTTTAATTGTTTGATTGTCCTTAATCTTTTTAATATATTAACATAGGACTATAAAAAACACATTCTCGTACTGGCCTATATGGAATTAACTTTGAGCAGGGTAATTTGGAAATATTATGGTTTTAAGCTGACTGACACATTTTATTTTATGTAACATTCTTAATAAAACATGGTTTAATAAACTGTTTTTAAAAAAACTTTTTTTTTACAATTTTATTTTCACTAGTTTTTTAAGTAAAGAATTATTTAAATAATAAAATTTTGAAACATTGCGAAATTAATTAGTCTTTAACTCTAACAAAAATAAGAATATTTAAACTTTAATGAAGATTCTTATAACATTTTACCTATGAAGAAAATGTATGTATTGATAAAAAAAATTTCTGTGAAATTCCAAATATTTTAGAACAAATTAAGTTTTACACATGAAGATAATTTATTGAAAGATTAACTTGTAAATAATATTTTTCCTGTTACATTCCACACACCTTAAACGGAAAGATAATTTTAATTTTGATGTCTTTGTGCTGAAAGTCTTTTATCTTGTTAGGTTTACATAATTCATACTCACTGAATAGTATATCAGTTTATTAGATTTACATAATTCATATTCACTGAATAGTATATCAGTCTATTAGGTTTACATAATTTATACTCATTGAATAGTAAATCAGTCTATTAGGTTTACATAATTCATACTCACTGAATGGTACATCAGCCTATTAGGTTTACATAATTCCTACTTACTGAATAGCAAATCAGTCTATTATATTTACATAATTCATACTCACTGAATAGTAAATCAGTCACACCGATAACATTTTTTACTATGGCTTGGTTTCGTTTGGTTTGTCGCTCTACGGTTACTTTTTGCACAGTCTAGACTAATTAGATCGGGACCTAAAGCTTAACGCGGATTCTGAACAATTATTCATGCCCCCGCCAGGATCTGAATCTAAGGCACCAAAGACCAGAGAGCTAGCCAATTGGCCACGAGGCCAGCTACCATGGCTTCCCAAATATATTGTTAAAAAACTTTGATCGCCATGTATTGTTTTAGATTTGGAAAAACAACTATAAATGGACACAATCTTTTACTTAGCCTTAGTATGAGTTTTTCTTTTATTTTTTTCTGTTTTGGTTTGAAAATTAATCTTAAATAGGATGACACATTTAAATTAATATATCAACCTGGTTAAGATTAATTTGCATCAAACTCTTCACATGATAGGATGATTTTTCTCTTCTTGAATAATATGAAGTTTCTTTCTAATAGAGAAATCAGATTTTAAGACAAAATATTTTAATAGCGTTCGTTCTCAGATCAAAAATTATTTATAGAAGAGATAGAATTACCTCTGAAAATTTTCACACTGAAAAATGAAGTCTTATACATGATAAGTAAATCTTCATCTTAAAATGAAGTCTTATATTGCTACATTATAGAAATATTAAACATAGAGAATAAGGGCACAACAAAGAAAAACAAAGTTAAAAATTATATAAATATTTTTATTTAATATTTTATATAATTATGTTACATAAAATTATGCATTCTGTACATTTTATAGTAATTTTTAAATAATATGCAGATTTTTATAATGAAATTTAAGTCAAACTTATACATACCTCACTGACAAACGTCTGTTATATACGCCGTGAAAAATCTAGATATAATATATAGAATATATAACATTATAACTTACAAATAAATGTGATGAAAGTAAATAAAACTAATTACAATCAAAATCTGGTTAAAACACAGTAAATATACACGTCAAATCCTTATTCCGGAAATTATATTAAAAATCTGACTGATTAATTAAGATATATTCTATCATACCATGAATTTCATAGGCATATTTTGTAAGACGCTTCAAAACAGCTATATTAAACAAGTCTATAGAATATATAACTGCATTTATTATGTACATTTCCAAAGTGCACCCAAAATAAAAATTAAGATAGACATCCTTTCTGTCACTAAGAAAATTAAAGGAATTAATGATATTTTATATTGTATTTATTTGCATTATAAGGACGAATGTAAAGCATAAGTTCTAAAATATGTTATTATAAGCAAAATTAAAATATGAAAAATAAATTATTAGTAAACAAAAGGTCTTATTCTTTCAGCAATTTTGTTTTCAAATTATGAAACGACTTGTGGTAAAACACCTAGAAAAAATGAATATCAAATAATTATCATGATCTGCTCAAAAAAAGAAAGGCAACTAGCGATTTATTTAAGCAAAGCATGAATTAAAGTAATTAAAGATAGTTCTCAATAAGATCAACTCATTCTATCAATAAAATGTGTAATCCTTCAGATAATTCTGCAAATATTCTAAGCCAGGTGGATGTTCTTGTCTATTTTCTGATGCTTTGGCTCATTTTGAGAGTACTCATAAACGCTATTACGTTTTCTTCATACGTAATAGCGTTTATTTAAGTAGCATACGTAGAGATAATATAACATATATAATATTAAACTATCCCTATTTGTAGGACATATAAACTTGATTCTTTTAATTTCATTACAGTACCTTTCCAATACAGTACATTTACCTTTCTAGCAAACATATTAAAAAGTTCACATTTAATTCTATCACATTATAGAACTAGGTATTTGTCTAAATATTCAAAATTCTTTGGCTGTCCTTGTGTTTTTTCTGAGTTTTCAGTTCACTTTGAGAGTACAAGAGTACTTGTCTAACGATTTTATCATACGTAAAACAAATAACTTATACTCCAAAAGAAAACCATTTCGAGGACAAAATATTTGAAGAATGCATAAGCTTGAATCTTTTAATTTCAATACAAGAATAACAACAAATAACATAATACCTAGAATAATAATACATAACATATTAACATATATTAACACTTTTTGGAAGTTTACCTCTTTTTTCGGATGTTTTGGCTCAATTTAAAAGTACAAAATGCAGGCTTAACATTCTAATTATAAGTAAAGCCAGCAATTTGTACTCTAAAAGAAAACCACTTGACAACATATTTGAAGGACATATAAACTAGAAACTTTTCATTTCAATACAGGAACATCATTTCGTACATTTCTATCACTCGGGCATTTCAAGTTCTTGCCTTTTTGTCTGATGTTTTGGCTCAATTTTACAGTACAAAATTACGAGCATTACATTTTTATCATAGGTAAAGCCCGTAAATTGTACTGTAAAAGAAAACCACTTGACAACATATTTGTACGTCATATAAACCAGAATTATTTAATTTCAAAACAGGCACATCATTTCGTAAATTTCTAGAATGCATATAAAAAAGGTCAGATTTAATTCTATCATATAATTGTACTAGGTATTTGCCGAAATATTCAAAACTCTTTGGATGTCCTTGTGTTTTTTCTGATGCTTCGGTTCACTTTGAGAGTACAAGAGTACTTGTCTAACGATTTAACGAGACATGGTTTAATAATATCTTCGAATCACAGAATGCTCTCTCTTCTTTAATACTATAAATATTTTATTAGATGATGGTCTCGTGTAATAAACAATTCGCGAAAAAATCCTGAAATTACTGGCGTTTTTGCAGTTTTGTAAATCCTGAAAATGGAATATTTTGACTTAAGTTTACTTCGAAAAATTAATTAATTTAAACGATTTTTAAACAACAAAATCCGGGCCTTGAATAACTTCCTGAAGCCTGTTGCAAATTCAATATTATAGTCAGAATAAATATATCAGACAAGAACCAATTAATTCAGAATAATATCATGAAAATTTGATTTATTTAACAACGCTGGTGATAAAATAAAACTGATTTAAGGAAAAAGGGCATTGAAATTAGATTATTTGTTATTATTTTACACTGTCTCCATAATTTTTCTGATTAGAAAAATCAAATACAGAGGATTTATTTTTTTTAAAGCAATCTTTTTTTCAATGCATAAACTTGAATCTTTTAATTTTAATACAAGAACATCAAATTACAACTTTCAGCTTATAAAGAAAAGTTCAGATTTAATTCTGTTTCATTAAAGGACTACGTATTTGCCTAAGTATTCAAAACTCTTTGGACGTCCTTGCATTTTTTCTGATGTTTCGGTTCACATTGAGAGTACAAGAGTACTTGTCTAACGATTTTATCATACGTAAAACAAGTAACTTGTACTCCAAAAGAAAACCATTTCAAGATCAAAATATTTGAAGGACGCATAAACTTCAATACAGGAAAATCAAATAACAACTTTCAGCTTACATAGAAAATATAAGATTTAATTCTGTTTCATTAAAGGACTATGTATTTACATAAAGTTTCAAAACCTTTTGAAAGTTCACCTATTTTTTCGGATGTTTTGGCTCAATTTAAAATTACAAAATGCAGGCTTAACATTTTAATTATAAGTAGAGCCAGCAATTTGTACTCTAAAAGAAAACCATTCGACAACATATTTGAAGGACATATAAACTAGAAACTTTTAATATTAATACAGGAACATCAATTCGAACATTTCTATCACTCAGGCATTTCAAGTTACTTGCCTTTTTTCTGATGTTTTGGCTGAATTTCACAGTACAAAACTACGAGTATTACATTTTTATCATAGGTAAAGCTCGTAAATTTTATTGTAAAAGAAAACCACTTGACAATATATTTGGACGTCATATAAACGAGAATTATTTAATTTCAAAACAGGAACATCATTTCGTGCCTTTCTAGCTTGCATATAAAAAAGGACAGATTTAATTCTATTATATAATAGGACTAGGTATTTGCCTAAATATTCAAAACTCTTTGAATGCTCATGTGTTTTTCTGATGCTTCGGTTCACTTTGAGAGTACAAGAGTACAAGAGTACTTGGTTAACGATTTTATCATACGTAAAACAAGTAACTAACGTAAAACTGCTTTTTAATATTTTTTACATATTTTTTCATAGACTTAATAAAATATATATGAAATAGATTCTATAAAATGATTAACTAATTTTCTTATGTATATTTACGAAAAAAAAACGCAAAACAAAAATTCTATACTCTCCTGCTGTTACTAAGCAAATTAAAGGAATTAATATTATCCATATTTCTTTGTTTTTTCTAGACATATATAAAAAAATTCTACTGCAAATATTTTTCCAATAGCAAAACTAATATATGAAAAACAAATTATTAATAAATAAAACCTAATATTTTTTACACACATTGTTTTCAATATATGAGTAAACTTGTGCCAAAAATCTATACACAGCAGTTGATTAATAAGTAATACTCATGATTAAAATTATTCAAAATACTCAATAAAAGGTAAGTAATTAATGATTTTTTAAGCAAAGCTTGGGTTAAAGATAGTTCTGAATGGGATCAACTGATACTGTAAAAACAATATGCTGTCCTTTAGATCATTACGTAAATTTTTAAAACACCTTGGACATTCTTGTGTATTTTCGTATACCTCGGTTAATTTCGAAAGTACGAATGTATCAAACATGATATACCTAAGCAACTCAAGTCAGAAAAATGAAATTTCTTTCAAAAAATTGTTTTCTGCAGCTGAAAGATTAAATTAAAATATATTTGATAATTTTCATTTTTTTAAATCAGATATAATTGTGTATACTTGTCAATATATAATCAATTAATCCAGTACTCCTCCTCATTGTTCCATTTTGAACCCGAGAAACAAACTGAGTTACCTCTTTTGTGAGCATGCCTTCCCTATTTCGCTGGCCTCTTCGACAGAAAGTCTGACACCTTACTCGCTCATCAACTAATGCCCAGGTAGTCTAAACTATCAGTCGCAGCCCGTCATCATCAGACCCTCTGCAGTTCAGTTACGTCTCATTTCCCAATCTCACTGAAGATAACTTTTCTGTTTTTCCGTACGATCTTCCATTCGTTTTTCTTAAGGAATCGTAGAACTGGTCCTTAATTTTTTATTATTTTAATTGCGCTCTCTTTTGTTTTTCTTCTTTTAACATTCTATAACATAAAATCTTTAAAAAATATAAAGAAATAAACATATATTAAAAAAAACACACTTAATATTAAGGAAATATAAAAAAATAATCGGAGGAAAATAATTTAAATCTGAAAGGTTACATTACTCCAAGTTACACCAGATGATATGAATGTATTTAGATTTACTTTTTATTTAGTTTAAGCTACTACTTTGAAAAAAACCCTATATAGACATATAAATATATTAATTATGTTAATATTCAAAATTAATGATAATGGAAATCTCAGATATGCTTTTATGGAAAATATTTCTAAGGAAATATATACCATATCAATTGTCTTCATTGACATCCATTTTTAAATTTAAATATATGTATATATATATATATATATAATATATATACATATATAAATAATCATATATCTACACATTCATATGTAAAATTATATATATATATATATATACACACAAATGATATGTCTGTAGTTATATTACAAAATCATAACTACAGATAATATTATCTTAAAATAATACATACTAATTATATGTATACGAACAGACACCTATAAGAAGTAATAGATATAAAAAAAATTAAAATATTCTTACCTATCAACTGTTTCCAGTAAGTATTTCAAAAACAACAATTTTCAATCAAAGACATGGTTTAATAATCTCTTAGAATCAGAGAATGCTCTCTCTTCTGGAATAGTATAAATATTTTATTAGTTGATGTTCTCGTGTAATAAAATAAATAATAAATATCTCGTGTAATAAATTAAAACTTACTTTAAAACTGTATGAAACATTAATTTTTTCGTTCTTTAAAAATTCCAAAAGAAAAGGCTTTCCTTTCTTCTTACATTGCTGCTTTGGCTTAATTTATTTGTGCAAATAGTTCCTTCGAAGGTATTTCTTTTTAACGTTCAAAGGATATATTTGCACAAATAAAAAAAACACTGACACTTAAAAATTTTCAGAATTTTCTGAAAAAGTGTGTTAGTTATTAAAACCGTGCAACGTTAAAACATTAAAATTTAAAAAATTAACTCTTGAATCATATTAATGACTTAGAGCACAATTTACAAATATGAAAAATTTATGAAAATATAGATTCAAGAAGGTAATTTATCTATTCAAATAAAACTTACTTTAAAACTGAATGAAATATTAATTTCTTTATTCGTGCACTGAAATTCCCCCGCCCCCCTTATATACTAAATCACTAATAGCACTGAGTTAAATAGAAATATTTAATTGTTCAACACGAATGCTATGAGTGTAAAAATAATGTCATTAGAGATAAATGTGAAAATAATTAAAAATATACTTACTAATCAGTTGTTTCCTGTATATATTTTAAAAGTAAATTTTGTGGCCTATTTCAACAATGTTACATAAATGTTAGAGTTAAAACACCACAAATCTTAGTATAGAACATCTTTTGGAAACAAGGACTTGATGGTCTCAGATATTTCAAGTGTGTCAAACGTGAAATACCTAAGCAACACGAGTCAGGAAAATTAAATTTCCTTCAAAAAATCATTTTCTGCGGTTGAAATATTAAATTTAAACATAATAGATTAAAATGTATTTGATAATTTTCATTTTTTTTAAAATCATATATAATTGTACATACTTGTCAATATTTGATCAATGAATCCAGTTTCCCTCCTGATTGTTACATTTTGAACCTGAAAAGAAAACTGAGTTACCTCTTTTGTGAGCATGCCTTCCCTCATTTCGCTGGACTCTTCGACTGAAAGTCTGACATCTTACTCGGCCATCAACTAATGTCCAGGTAGTCTAAAGTATCAGTCGCAGCACTTCATCATCAGTCCCTCTGAAGTTCAGTATCTTCTCATTTCCCAATCTCACTGAAGATTTTTTCTTACGGAATCGTTACTGAATTGTTATCATTTTAATTGCAATCTATTTTCTTTTTCTTCTTTTAATATTCTAAAACACATTTTTAAATAGTATAAATAAATAAACATAAATAAAAAAAAAAAAAACGCTTAATATTAAGGAAATTAAGAAATAAAAATAATGGACGAAAAAAAATTGTAATCTGAAGGTTTACCTTAATTCAAGTTGTGGATCCGTGGTTGTGGTAGTGCAGACCATGAATGCTACAGGGTATCTGAACATCATTGCGGACCAGCTGCAGCCTTACATGGACTCTGTTTTTCCAGCTGGAAATGGAATGTTCCAACAGGGCAACGCCCCTTGTCACAAGGCTAAAATTGTGTTGGAGTGGTTCCAGTAACATGAGGCTGAATTACAGTTAATGTCCTGGCCACCTAACTCACCGGATCCCAATCCGATAGAACACATTTAGGATGTCCTGGGACGGCAGCTCAGAGTTCAAAGACCACCAATTCGCAATATCTCGGATTTGCATGACCGTTGCTTAAACAGCTGGTACAATCTGTCTCCGGCCATCTACCAAGGACTTGTGGCATCCATGCCAAGGCGGGTTGAAGCTGTGTTGCGTGCCAAAGGTGGGCCAACTCGTTATTGACAGGAGGTCATAATGTTTTGGCTCTTGAGTGTATGTGAGTATCTTCTTTCAGATATTAACAATAAAGCAAATATTCGTTTCTCGTTTAAAAGCAAATATACTTTTCCAGAGTTTGAATTCGAAAAATAAGCTCATTTTAAAACTTCGAAATAGCCTTAAAAGAGCAATAGTTATCATACAGATATAACAGGAAAACAGTAAACTTTATTAAAACTTAAAAATTTTTTATAGTCAGCAAAACTTCGTGTAAAAGTTCTTATTTTACTCGCCAAGGAAATTTGTAGAAATTGTAACTTAAAAAAATTTATTACTTGTAAAAACTTATTTTAAAACACAATGAAACATTAATTTGTTCCCAGAGCACTGTAAACATTTCATTCTACTAGGTCGAAATCAATGAAATCCAACAAATAGCTCTAATTAAAGAACAATGATAAAAACAAATTTGCAAAATGTTTACTAAATAAGGGGTTTAATTGTTTGATCGTCCGTAATCTTTTTAATATATTAAAATAGGACTATAAAAAACACATTCTCATCCGGGCCTATATGACATTAACTGTAAGTAGCGTAATTTGGAAATAGTATTGTTTTAAGCTGAATGACACATTTAATTTTATGCAACATCCTTAATAAAACGTGGTTTAATAAACTGTTTTTAAAAACATTTTTTTTTTTTTTTTATTTTCACTTATTTTTAAGGGGCCTAAATGGCCGAGTGTCTAGCGCTCCTGGTTCCACAGGCTTCGAGTTCGTGTGCCATGGATGTTTGTAGTGGTTCGCAATCCACTTTAAGCTGTAGGTCCCGGTATCCTATGACTGTAAGAGCGTCACGGAGCCAAAGTCAGACTACCTACGGGTGCTCCATCAGAACAGAAGCTGCACCCTTCTTCCCTCCTTCCATGAGGGATACGACAACAACAACAACAACTTATTTAAACAACAACTTAGTGAAAAAAATATTTATAAAATAAAATTTTGAAACTTTGCGAAATTAAGTATAACAAAAATAAGAATATTTTAACTTTAATGAAGATTCTTATAACATTTGTATTAACATTTGAAAA
>BPLQ01010802.1:0-21878 GCA_021605075.1 Caerostris darwini
TAGTTATATAATTCTGAATATTTTGGGTGCACAGTACCTCTCCAACAAGCCCATAACCCTGATTCTGACACACATTTATACATATACATATCCATATTATAAAATATGTACATTTATATGACCTCAAGCAATATATTTAATCAATGCAATTTAACAATTATGTGTTTAAAATGTTATTAAAATTATGTGTTCTAGGATTTTCAGAGATTGATAATGAAACAGTTATAAAGGAAATATAAAATAATTTTCAGTTTTAATACTTTTTTAATACACTCAATTAAAATTGAAAATTCTGATATACTATTGTAACAAATTTATAATCAAGTCTAAATCTAGATTTAAAATAGCAGTGCTCTAATTCTATGTTATAAATACAGATATTTTTTGATCAAAAAAAGTTGTTTCCTATTTTTAGTTTTATTTTAGGAAGTGAGAAGTACCTGAAGCACTTCATTAGTTTTAATAAACCACCATGAATTACTAAGAGTTCAAAAACAAATTATTATGTCTATGTATGTAAAATCAACATACATTTTAAGACATTTATTATCTAATTAAAATTTTTTAAAAATATTTGGTGTGAAAAATGATCTAATGCAGATGTTCATACAATAAAAGTAATAAATTATAGGATAAACTGTGACTTACTTCTGCAAGCAACTTTCCAATGCCTTTACCTTGAAAACTTTCTGGGACAACAGTATGGTCTAATTCAATTATATTTGATGGCAATGTTCAGTATTGTAGAAATATTTTTTCTACAAAAATAATTCAAAAAAATTAAAACAGGAAAAAGGAAAATGCTCAAATAAATGTTGAAAATTATAAAATAATGCATTTCCTTGTTTTAACAAGATAGTCATTTTAAGTTTAATTTTTGTAACTCATTTAAGGTTGCTTTTAAATACTATAATTGTTTTTTTGTTCCGTGGAAAGTTTTAGTATATATTATTGAAAAATACTGGCATCAATTGTGCAAATTTCTGAGTTTTACAGCGAAAGAATTGTGGCTTATATAAATTACAGATTATCCCTTCAGAAAAATTGGTGCATATGTTGGATGTAATCAAGCCACAATAATGCTAATGATGATACAATGACTATGCAATTGATGCATGCGGGAAGTGCGGATAGACAGACAAGAAAGATTGCAGCAACCTCGTAGCACCATCACATGAGAGGGCAACCATTTGTGTGAAAGTCATTGATGGATCACAATGCGACATCAAGAAGCATAGCTTAAGAAATACAATTTGTTGTATAACTGTGTCAGCATGCACCATTTGAAGCTGTATGTAACACAGGGGAGTAAGGTGTTGAATTGTATCGATTATTTTTGAGTCTAGAACACAGACATTGTATCTGCAATAGTGAGATGAAAGTCAGATATAGACAAATGACACAACTTTGTCTTTTCATATTAATTATGATTATGCCTACAACACTATGGTCAGACTACTAGGCATTGCCATACCAATCATAAACCTAACGTAATTCTTTGGGATGGTATCCCGAATATGAATTGTTGGTGCATTCAATACCCAGTGTTATATATCCGAGATTTTGGAGCCTGATGTCTTTCTTTACTTTTAAAGCTTGCCTGCAGTGATATTTCAATATATGAAACTATGCTGAAATGTCACAATATAACAGTAGACAAGTTTGTTTACAGAAAAATAAAAGTAATGTTAGATATGCACTTTTGCAGCAGTGACGCCTGCAAACAGATAAATTAATGTTTCCTTCTTCAGAAAATTTTTTGCTTAATGGGAATAATAATAGAGGATAAATATTATTGGACATTGGTATTAATGGAGGATAAATCTTTCATTATTTTTAGAAATTTTACAGTAAAACACAATTGCAGGATGAAAGATTTCTTTAATTTAAAGTGAACTAAAAGTTCAATATGATGGATCTAGAAATTGGTTTACAAACAGAGTCAGTTTTTTACTCAAAATACTCACTAAATGTGGGGAAGAGATAAGCCATGAAATCCAAAAATTGAAGAATATGCTGTTGTTTTGGATACTATCCATCAAAATTTAAATGAAGAAAAAAATCAAAAGGAAGATCTTTTAAATAAAATTTTACAGATATAAATTTTTTTTTTTGCTTTTTAATTCATTTTTTTTTATACATCATTTATTACCATTTTTGGCACCCTAACATAAATAAGATATTTAGATAAACTTATGACTTTCCACTAATGTTTGTAGTAATATAATAAAATGAAAATAATGCAATGTAGTATATGAGAAATGCAATAAGGATGTAAAATTCATATTGCTATCCAAATATTCAGCGATTTATTTCTCCCTCTCTTTATATATACATATTTGAGTATTGTTAAAATGTTTCACAAGAAATCTGAAAACATTCCTTTAAAATTTTAAACAATTACTTTGAGTTGTCATTAAAAATATTTTATATAAAAATGTATCTGTTATTATGAAAAAGTGCATCTATTATTTGTCAAATGTGCAGTATAATACAAATACAGTGAAAGAAATAATTTACTTGCCATAAGCACACACAATGACGAAATAAGAGTGGTGAAGATGTAAACACAGAGCAGTTAATTGGATAGAAGTTTGGAAATTTAGGACACCTCTCCAAGCAGCGATGTATCCTGTTTCTCCACTGTTTATATAAGTGGATAGATTTCTTTAATACTACACTCTTAAAAAAACAGTGGTGAAAATAGTTTTATTTAAAGCACTGAATCGGTTTTCTTTTTGTTACATTTTTCTGTGACTACAGTGAAGTACAATAATCTAGCAATTTTGAATACCTCAAAGTTTTTATTATTTCTTGCTAAATTAATTGCCATCCTCCTCTTTTCAATCAGCCAATTAATTTGACTAATAATGCTACATATCTGGGTGCATTTCATGATAGCAAATTAACTTACTCTAATCAAATTAATCATATCAAATTATTTTTATATTTTATATTATGATTGATTGATGATTATTATGATTGATTATTAAATAAAATAATAAATAAATCATATCAAATAAAAATCATAATTGATTATTATGATTTTTATTTGAGATAATTTATTTATTATTTTATTTGATATGATTAATTTAACTTATAAGATTATATTTATCGTCTTCCTGGATGTCAAAAAAGCTTTCGATCGATTGTGGCAGGATGGTCTGACCTACAAAATGTCAAATTTCAATTTCCAACTTGGATCACACTTATTACAAATTATTTTAAAAATTGAACTTTTCAAGTTCGACTTCAAAATGAATTCTACACAATCGGTCGTATTGGAGCTGGTGCATCTTAAGGAAGCGTGTTCAGTCATATCCTCTACAATATCATTACCTACGATTTTCCACTTGCATATTTCAAAAGCTTTTCAATTTTACCGCAGAAGCATTTTCGTTTTCCTGTGGTAAGTTTTCATCAGTAATGCATAAACACGAAATGATGGGATGATGATGATGATGATGAATGAAGTGGTATATGGGGATGTGAAGCAACAAAGACTATAATCCCCTAATCACTATATATATGAACAGTTAGTTTTTCCTTATTTTTAATATGTCACTCTCCACAACGTTCTACGATCGTGTTAGACCGGGACCTACGGTTTAAAGTGGATTCCGAACCACTACAAACATCCATGGCGCCGCCGGGACTCGAACCCGAAACCTGTGGTATCGAGTGCCACAGCGCTAGCCACTCGGCCATTCAGGCCCCGAAATGATGGGAGACACGACAATGAATGGCTCCAAGCAATTATTGTTTGCTTGCTTGATTGAGAAAAAATTAATTCCTATTCACACAAATGTTTTGCCAATGATAAATTGTAAATAATCAAAAAACAAATGTAAATGCTAAGAAATATTTTTGTGCTAAAGTGTTCATTAAATTTAGTCAGTTCCTTAAAACATTTCTTTTATTTAAAAAATACTTTACACCTATTACCTGCAGTAACATTTCCCTTCTGTAACTAACAAAGAACTTCCGCTCTTATTGTAGATTATTACGGAGATACTTGGCCGCGTATCGGCCACTAGCTCCTTCTTTGTAAAATGTTGAAACATAGCGGTGGTCTCATGCCCTTTGAGTTAATAAGAAAAATAGATAATTAAATGCCTTTTTTTTTTTAAAGAGAATTATTTATTTAATAAAATTATAAAATGAAAAATATCAAAAATTTCAAAAATGTAGTTGTTGATGAAATCAGTCGCATGTAATAACCCCGGAACTTCCGCTTTTAACACTTTACCGATTGAAAGATGTCTGTGCTTGCTATTTCCGTCGATTTATGCTTTGTAGAACAAAAATAGAAAAAGTAGAAAGATCATCAGTCCTTTGAAAAAAAGGAAGAAAAAAAAATATTTAATCAAGGTAGAAAAGAAGATGGATATATAATATATAAATGTATATTTCTTTTAATTTGCCTCGGACTGGCAAATTAAAATTCTATCCGCGGCCCTTTCCTGGTCTTGTCAATACCGAGACTTCTGGGAAGAGGAATTGTGCACCATGAAACAACAATGAAACCACCAGGCGGCGGCTATCAGTCCTTAGGGAAAGGAATTTTCCCTTCAACTTGTAGGGAAGATTGTCCACCGGATGCGTTGATGCTGTCACTTTTTTTAATTACTGTAGCATGCTGTGTTTCGACATTTACTCTGAATTGTCATTGTGCTGCAGTTTTTAAATAATATGCGAGTTGATATTATTTATTTTATATCATTTACTTTATTTTATTATAATTTATTAATTAATTAGCGTTTCAGTGAATAATTTTTTGTACATATTTAATTGCTATATTCTTAATTGTTCTGCTTTGTGTCGCCATTTTCTCGATAGCTTTGTTGTGCTGCAGTTTTCTAAAATAATTTCTTAATTTATATTATTTATGTGGTGTAATTTACTTTATTTTATTATAATTTATTATTTAATTGGCATTTTAGTGATTTTTTTGTTTGTTTTACAGATTTAATTGCTGTTTTATAATTGTTTTGAAGAAGGCTGATTCTAGACTATTTTTAAATATTTTGCTATTTTATTTTAGTAGTTCAATTGTTGTATACTTTTCAATATAATAATTAATTCCTTTTTTAATTAACAGGCTTTGTTTCGATTGAAAAAAAAAATTTCATAGCTGGAGAGGCTGGTGAAGCCTAAAATTCTTTCGATTAAATTGATTTTTATTTCAGTGATGAATCTACCGGGTTTAAATTTAAACCCGTCTAGTATGAATAAGTTATATTACAATTGATTTAAATTCATAAAATTATAACTTTGATAATTTATCTAACATAAATAGTTTTAAAATGTATTATATTTTTTTTTAATTAAATTATATTCATACTAATGTAATTAATACTCTAATAATTTAATTTTTATTTTTTAGCCATACATCAGGGAGCATCTAGTACTTGTAAGTATATAATTCAAAATAGTTTTAAAATATATTTATTTTTATAATATTATAGTAATTTAATTTTTATTTTTATTATTTTTTTTTTAGCTAGATTGCAGGCAGTACAATCTCAACATACAAGTATGTAACAAGTATTGAATTTTTTTGTTTAAGAAAATTTTAAAAATGTATCATAGTAATTTAACTTTTTTTTTTTTTTTGGAAGGATGTTGAATTTTAATGTTAGAAGGAGTAAGTATTTAAATTTTTTTATCTAAAAAAATTTAAAATATATAATACATTAGTTAAATTATTATTATTCTTTAGGGGGAAGGCCGAGTACTAATACTCGAAGTAAGTATTATAATTTTTTATATTAAAAAGTTTAAAAAAAATTAATACATGTTATTACATTTTAATAATATTAACGTATGTATATTATTGTAACTTTCATTAGTTTTAAAATACTGTTGTAATATTTCTATTTATTATAATTTAAATATGTATTAAATTTTTTTTTTTTATTGTAGAGAGTACTTACAGTATAACATTTAAATTGTATTTTGGTTATTATTTATTATCATGAATTATTGTAATTACAACACAATGATGATATTTATTGTATTTTTTATATTTCGTTTTACGTGAAATTTGATTAAATTTAATTTCAAGACATCCTTTCAATAAAAGTTTTTTTATTGTAATTTCTTTTAAATTGATTTTTTTAATTATATAATTTTTGCAGCTGTAAAGATTTAAAATAGTTTACTTACTAAATTAATTTATTATGTTTTACTAAATTAAAATTATTTTTTTAGATGGAAGCTCTCAAACATTTCGCCCACATAAGTATATAATGTAATTTTCTACAAATTTGATTAAATTAATTGAATTTTTCTTTCTCAATCTATTACTTATTATAGTTGCATAAAAAACATATTTTATTTTTTAGGCCGTTCAAACACTATAAAAGCTAAAGTTCTTAAAAGAGCAATGTACACGTTTGCCAATTTTGCAAGTTTTGTTTTGTAAGTTTTTTATTAAATGATATATTGTATATTATACTTAATATTTTTTTCAAAATAAAATTAATCTTTACAATATTATAGGAAAACAGAAGGGGAAGTTGAAGAACTTGTTCGACGTAATAAGACGATTAACAGAAATTGGAGAAAGAGTGGCAGAGTAATTATAATTTATTTGATTTTAATCTATGTTAATTATAATTTATTTGATTTTACAGGAACTCAAAAAGATATTGGAAAGAATAACATGAAATATTTATAAAAAAATAAAAATATTTTAAAAGAAACAATGGTTTTTCAATTCATTTTTTATATATTTAATGAAATATTTAGTTTCATTTATTTTCCAATTTTATAATACTGTTTTTGTTAAGCATACTAAATTTAGCATATATCTTCATAAATATGTAAATATAAAACAATTGTAACATTACTTATTGTCTAATTCTTTAATAATGTTTGTTAAGCATATCGAGTTTAACATATATGTACTTAATTAATATAAAAGTTGAGTATTTCGACAAGATTTTTAAAGTTTTCAATAATTCCCTCATACAATTTGTATTCTTTCAACATAATATTTTATATAATAATAAAATAACTATTTAATTTAAATAAAAAAACTAATTTAATAGTATTGTATAAAAAAATAATTGTATTTGATAAAAAAATCTTTTTTATTAAATGAGAATAATGAATTTTTTATTTTAGTTGTTAAGAAAAAAAAAGAAGTTATATGAAAAGGGTAAAATAATTTCGTAATTTAAAACATAATTTAATACAAAAACTATTTTTTTGGAGAATATGAAGAAAATAAAAATTATAATTCAAAGGAATTATTTTGAAAAATATATAATATAATATAATATTTTTTTGATTTACAGCAACTAAAAATTGAAAAGATAAAGAATTATTTAGAAGTTTAATAACTACCTTGCTTACAAATAAAAAAATATCAGTAAGTTTTATTTATTTAAATAAATAATACATTAAATAATATTACATTTATACAAATAATTATATTATTTATTGCAGAAACAATATCAATTTCAAATAGTAATATAAAAATTAAAATGTTTCTGTTTTTACAGGAATCAAAAAAAGAATTATTAATTATGAACATAGGATTTAAAAATTGCACTATGATAAATAAAGAAACTCTCCTCTTATTTCCTTTTTGCTTCCGTGAATAACGAAAAGTACACAAAACAGCCACTGGGGGCGGTATATTGTTCTGCTATTTGTTTACATTTTTTAAAGCGCGAAATTTGTTTCAATTATACCATCAAGAAAACTATAATGACTTGACCATTAGCTAATGGCTATGTTAAATATTTTTTTATTACAAGCAGAATTAGAATTTGATTAAATGAAATAATAATTAAATAAATGTTTTTATTTACAAATAATTAAAAATTTTAACATTGATGTTACAGCTGGTTTTCCAGGGAATTACCACACACACAGATATGTATATAATTCAAAATAGTTTTAAAATATATTTATTTTTATAATACTATAGTAATTTAACTTTTATTTTTTTAGTTGCATTGCAGGGAAGGGATAAACTTCAAAGATCAAATGGATCTAATGTCAACCTTAACATTTTAAACATTGTTAATGAAAATAATTGTACAGAATAAAACATTTTTTTATTTGAAGTTCTTTTATTTATTTATTTAAATTAGTACAATTTTAGAGGGTAGAACCATAAATTGTAAAATTTTATTTGTATACTTCTGTGTGTGCATTTTCTAAAACATTATTTTTTTTATGTTTACAACTTAAGCAATTGCAATTGAATACTTAAAATTATGTTGCTAGCCATACAAAATGCAGCATTATGAAAGAAGTTTTTAATACCATAAAGCATGGTTATAAAAAGGACATTTAAATAATTAACAAGGAAAAAATATACATAACCAGGAATGTATGAATAATGTGTGCAACATTTCTAATCACATATAACATAAATTTTACCATAATGTTGCATTTTAGATGAACTGAAAAATAATACTGCCAAATGTAAAATACAAGAGTTTCTGCCTATAATGTTTCATTTTTTTCAAAATTTTACCCAATCTCCACATTTTAACACATATTTTTCTTTATATTAGTTAAACTCTTTAAAAAAATATTATTTATGTTTTTTATACAACTATAATAACTAATAGATAAAATGTATTTAAAAACATTAGAAATGGACAATAATTTAAAAGGTTAATATAAATAGAAATATATATATATATATTTGTACTTAGAAAAAAAAAATATTGATTCTTCGTGACTTTTTTGCCGAAAATTAAAACCCATGTCGTTAAACAACCACCGTATTCACACCGTGCGACTTTTGGTTATTCCATAAACTCAAAAGAGAAATTCATGGACGCTATTTTGAGTTGAATGAAGAGATTCAACGTGAATCTAAAATTGCTTTTGAATATAGACATGTTGTAGTAACACATCATTCAAATTGTTCATTTATTTAAAGTATTCATTTTAAGGATTTTTTATATTTAACAGAAGATAATAAATAATACTATTAAATGATTAACTTAAATAATTAATAATTGCATTCAGCATACATTGTTTGACTTCAAACACTGACAAGAATATTTTGAGAAACCAAATATTAAAATAATATTTTTGCTAATATATAAAAATCTGTTATGATGATATAAACAAAATTTTCTATATTAAGACTGCCAGTGTTTAAATTATTTAATTACCTCCAAACATTGACAGTCATAACAAAGAACATTTTGCAACCTTTTTAATAATAATAAATAAAATAAAACATTATATTAGAAAAATTATTTTTACCTTAATTCATTTTGGAGTATTCGAAGATGTTACTTCAATTTTTTCCTTATGATAATCCAATTCATTTACATAATCGTTTATAAATATGAATATTTATTTTTAGTAGCATGATGTCAATGTAATCTATAAAAAAATTATATTACTGATGATATTGAGTTTTTGCAGGTTCTAATGCAAAAAACATTTTAATGTACACAAACAAACACCTTTAAAATGTGATTTTTGACCAAAATATTGATTTTATATTTTTTATCATTTAAATTTATAATTTAAATGATGTCAAAGAAAAAAATAAAAAGTTGATAAATAATACTTTTAAGTTGGAAGTTAGTTACAGAAAACAAAACAAAATAAAAAAATTTACATTAATAAAAGAGAGCTCAATAACATTTTTGTGTATGCATATTTGTTTTCATTTCCATGTTTTGAAACTTTACATAAAGTTTCCTTTTAATGTATGAAAGAAATAAAGCATTGAAATTATTCTAAATTAATAAATTATTTTTATTTTAGTCATTAAACTAAAAATTTGTTGTAAATTTTAAAAAAATTGTGTTTACAGATTTTAAACATACAAAAATATATAAGTAATTAATATGTACATTTGAAAAAATGTATATTACCTACATAATGTTGGTAACAACATAGAAATACAATAAAATATGAATAAATTGTATAAAAATAGTTAAAGTTGATATTTTTTTATGTTAAATTCAAAGGTTTTTATATATTTAAGCAAAACACTTGTAAAAAGGTTAAATTTTTTTGAATTTAATCCATTTCATATTAAAAAGTTTTTGTCAGTTCAAGAAAGTTATAAAAAGCTTTTGTCAAGCAAATTTTTTCTTCAAAACAGAGCTCAAAAACTTTTTAAAGTATTAAGGAAAATAAAACTATATTTTTTTAATAAATAATAATATTAACTTGATAATTCAATGACATTTTTAATATATTTATAACATTTTAAAAGTAATATCTCTAATTAAAAGTGATTTTTTTAGCTTTTTCTCAGAATATATTTTTGTTTTCACATGAAAAACGAGTAATTTAAAATATCAATTTACTAGAGGTCTATTTCCTATAGAAATACTTACAAAGAAAATATAGTTTATTCATTTATTTATTTTTAAATTATTAAGTTTTTAAAAAATATCACATTTTTTCAATTTTTATTCATATTTTAAAGAATAAATTGTATAAAAATAGTTAAAGTTGATATTTTTTTATGTGGAATTCAAAGGTTTTTTGTATATTTAAGCAAAACACTTGTAAAAAGGTTAAAATTTTTTTAATTTAATCCATTTCATATTAAAAAGCTTTTGTCAGTTCAAGAAAGTTATAAAAAACTTTTGTCGAGCAAATTTTTTCTTCAAAACAGAGCTCAAAAACTTTTTTAAAGCATTAAGGAAAATAAAACTATATTTTTTAATAAACAATAATATTAACTTGATAATTCAATGACATTTTTAATATATTTATAACATTTTAAAAGTAATATCTCTAATTAAAAGTGATTTCTTAGCTTTTTCTCCAAATATATTTTTGTTTTCACATGAAAAAACGAGTAATTTTTATGCAAATGTTAGAAATATTTTTTTATAAACGTTTACAGGAAATAAGCCTTGAAATGATTCTAGTTACATAAATATTTTTTATTTTAATTGTTAAATTTGAATGTAAAAATTTTGTCTTAACAACATTTAAATTAAATACAAAATAATAAAAATATCAATTTAAGTTAAAGTTGATATTTTTTTATGTGGAATTCAAAGGTTTTTTTATATATTTAAGCAAAACACTTGTTAAAAGGTTAAATTTTTTTGAATTTAATCCATTTCATATTAAAAAGCTTTTGTCAGTTCAAGAAAGTTATAAAAAACTTTTGTCGAGCAAATTTTTTCTTCAAAACAGAGCTCAAAAACTTTTTTAAAGTATTAAGGAAAATAAAACTATATTTTTTAATAAACAATAATATTAACTTGATAATTCAATGAAATTTTTAATATATTTATAACATTTTAAAAATAATATCTCTAATTAAAAGTGATTTTTTAGCTTTTTCTCAGAATATATTTTTGTTTTCATGTAATAATTTTTATCCAAATGTTTTTTTATAAATGTTTTCAGGAAATAAACCTTGAAAATGATTCTAACTACATAAATATTTTTTTATTTTCATTGTTAAATTTGCATGTAAGAATTTTGTGTTAACTTTTAAATTAGTACAAAATAATAAATAAAAAAATATCAATTTACCAGAGGTCTATTTCATGTAGAATGTTAGTACAAACATAGAAATTTAAAAATTTTAATTTCATATTGAGTTATGTTTTGTAGAAGTATCAATTTTTACCCTACTTATAAAATTTTTATGTGGTTTCCAAATACATTCAATCTAAAAAATTTGTATAAAGATAAAAATTTTCAAGAAAATTCCTTCGAAGGTGTTCATATACCTTAATTTCATAATAATTTGTTTTTCATATTGTCATTAGTAAATAACTATTTATTAATAATATTCTGTTAATTTTTTATATATCCTAATTGTCGAGGAAAATGATTTCGATAAACCTTCAAAGTTTTTTTGTAAGAATGAAAGCATTTGGTTTGTTAAAAATGTTACATATTTGAAGACAGAAATGTAATACTGTTCAAACGATAAGTTAGTATCAGGATTTAATCAAAGATCCTCTTACATTACATTAAAATTGAATTCACAAAACCAAAAAAAAACGTTACATATTTGAAAATAGAAATGTAAGTATTAGGATTTAATCAAAGATCTTCATACATTACATTAAAAATGAATTTATAAAACCCTTAAATAAAAAATTGTTCCCTTGCTCTAAATTATTGAAATTATTTTATTAGAAATAGTTTTAAATACATTGACAAACTTTAATTTTACTTTTCTAAAATCTATGCTAATATTATACAAAGGAGTTAGCAAAATATAATGTGATATTTTTTAAAAAAAACATCATTTAATTGCAAAAAAAAACTTTTGTATAGCTCTCAAAAGTCATGATAAAAAAAATTCGAAATATAACAAATGTTGAGGTTGCTTTATAGATATTTTTTGAAATTGTTTTGTACTATACTACTGTTAAAATAATATTAATATGACAATGGTGTGATTAAAAAAGGTCTTAGTATAAAAAATGTTATGAAACATCTGGTGTTTTAATATACATAAAAAAACATTTTTATTTATAGGAAGATGCATTTTTGCAAATGATTTTAATAAAGTTGGTACATTATTAATTAATATACATAAAGAACATTTATTTATAATATACATAAAAAAACAATATGTTTTTATTTTATAGGAAGATGCATTTTTACAAATGATTTCAATAAAGTTGGCACATTATCAATTAATTGTTTTGGTACAAAACGTGCAGAAATACATTGTAAATTTAATATTTTTTTATGAGCTATTTTACATTTAATATTTACACAATCTTCATGAGCCCCATATTTTTCTATTAGTCGTTTTTGTAATTTTTTATGTTTACTTACATGTAAAGGAGTATTTCCAAGATGATTTTTATTATTTATTAATGAATTATCTAATGAATCTAGAATAGAATAATCAAATTTATAATCATTCGCAACTAATATATGCCAAACAGTATTTCCCATTGGATCTCGTATATTTTTACTAATATTAAACATATTTATTTTTAAATCAATTGCCTTATAAATTAAACTATCTATGTCAGGTATAATATAAATATTATTGTCATTTTGTAATACATCTGGATAAAATTTTATAAACTTATTCATATCACTCCTACTAATAATAACATCATTATTATGTAAATATACATTTCTAAACCATTTATCATATCTAATGATCAAATATTAGGTTGGGGAAAAAGAAATCCATTATTTTTTCGATAGATGGCTGTAGTGATCGATATCACGTAAAGTATCAATTAAACAATTTCAGATTTATGCTCGTTAGAAAGGTGGCACTTCGTACTAAAATAATTCTTTTTCTGTTTTTTGTTTGGTCCATTCAGTTGGGAGTTACAGGGTGTTAAAAATGGAAGTGAACAAAGAGAAAATTCGGTACATTTTACAGTTTTTCTTTGACAAAGGCGAAAATGCAAGCCAGGCGGCTAAAATTGTGAATGGTGTTTATGGTTCCGATACTGTAACAGCCAATTATGTGCAATTTTGGTTTCGTAGATTCCGTTCAGGAATTTTTGATGTTAAAGATGCACCTCGCACAGGTAGGCCGGTCGTCGAAAATGTCGATAAAATCGGAGAAATGATCGAAGTTGACCGGCATGTTAGCAGTCGTAACATCGCCCAGGAGCTAAAAATCGACCAGAAAACAGTTTTAAACCATTTACACAAAGCTGGATTCAAAAAGAAGCTCGATGTTTGGGTGCCACACCAATTAACAGAAAAAAACATGATGGATCGAATTTCCATCTGCGAAGCCTTGGCCAAACGGAATGAGATAGACCCATTTCTTAAACGGATGGTGACTGGAGATGAGAAATGGATCACATACGATAACCCTGTGCGAAAACGATCGTGGTCAAAGAGCGGTGAAGTACCTCAAACGGTGGCCAAACCAGGACTAACGGCCAGGAAGGTTCTGTTATGCATTTGGTGGGACTGGAAGGGGATTATTTATTATGAGTTGCTTCCATATGGCCAAACGCTAAATTCTGATCTCTACTGTCAACAACTGGACCGTTTGAAGATAGCGATTGACCAGAAACGGCCAGAATTGGCCAACAGGAGAGGTGTCGTGTTCCACCAGGACAACGCTAGGCCACACACAACCGCCAGAAACTTCGGGAGCTTGGTTGGGAAGTTTTAATGCATCCGTCATACAGTCCGGACTTGGCACCAAGCGATTATCATCTTTTTCTTGCATTGCAAAATTTCTTTAATGATAAAAAATTGGCATCTAGGGAGGATTGTGAAAATCGACTACTAGAGTTTTTTGCAAATAGAGACCAGGACTTCTATGAGAGAGGCATTATGAAGTTACCTTTAAAATGACAACAAATCATACAACAAAACGGTGCATATTTGACCCAAATCGGACAATCCGAAGCAAGTTAAATAAAGTCCTGAAGTTCATATAAAAATAATGGATTTCTTTTTCCCCAACCTAATATTTCAATTATTTTACAATAATAAATTGCCAATTTATTTTTATAATTTCTAGAATCAACAATTTTACTCCTTTCAAAAACATATTCAGCAAATTCATACCTTTCAAAAACTTTTATAGGTAATGAATTATTTTCTAAAACATTCCTTTCTACAGCATCTATAGTAATTTGATTACTTTCTAAAAGATCTTTAACAATTTCACTATATCCACATTTAACAGCAAAATGTAAAAATGTATTTTGCTTTTCATCCCTAATAATATTTAACATTCTATTCTTTTGTAAAACAGTTAAATAATTATAAATTTTTGCAATGTGAGCAAGTCAAGGAATTCCATCTTTTGGGAGTTTTATTTAAAAAATACCACTCAAATAATTTTTTGCTTTGAACATATATTATTTTTCTATTATTCTATGTTGTACTTCTAATATAACATAAAGGTGTTCATTCTTATATATGTGAGCAAGCGTTTCCAACTATGAAACTTAAAAAGAATTATTTCAGCAGTAGACTGCCAGATGAGCATTTAACCTCGTTCCTTAGAATCAGTAGATTTCCCAGTTATTTTGGATTCCTGTTCTAGCAGCCACTGAGTGAGGTCGCATTTGACGCTCGCTCTTCAGACTGGGATTGTGGTCAGATTTTGACCTGCGCTTTCTGCCATAGGGTAGATACTGTAATCGGAAACGATTCTTCACAACTTCATACAACTCATCTTGCTATTTTAAAATTTTTAATTTTAATTTGAACTTTTCACTGATGAGTCAATCGTCGTCCGGACCACCGGACCTTACCTCTCCGGAGAGCCCTCCGCTCCATGAGCAAGACCTATCCCGTGATCCTACCACCACCAACAATGATGACACCAATATGGACACTTCGCAAACTGTTACAGCTGAGCAACTCAGCAACACAGAATATCTCTTCACCCACCCGGCACCTCGCCGCTTGAGTGACCCCACCCCGGAGCACATCATATACTTTGAGGGATTAATGAAGGAAGCAGCGGCACTGATGCTCAAAGTGCAAAAACACCAGAGTGCTGCAACCAACATAAAATCGCCCACGTGGGAAAGAGCCTCGCTTACTATTGAAGAGTGTTCCCGCCGTATCAGGGCTATCTGTATGTACACTGGAGTGCCTGCCTCCCACCTTCCAACTAAGAAGGAGCTCGCTGAGCTCAAAAAAGCAAAGGAGCTAAGCGACCAACTTGCGGCCGAAGCTCAACAAGCAGCTGAAGCCCAACAAGCAGCTGCCGCTGCCGCTACCACTACTCCTCCTACTCCAGCTTTGCCTCAGAAACAAAGCACTCCTGCTCCAGCCTTGCCTCAACAACAGCAAGGCATTGCTCCCAAACCTAAGAGGAAGGCACCCTCCTCTCCAACTCCTGATGATGGCTTCGTCACCGTCGTCTCAAAAAAAGAAAAAAAAAACGGGTAAATATGGCTGCGCTTTCTTTAGTTGCCCCAACTAACACCCCTAACAAAACGTTGGCTGCCGACCAAACTGTGGCTCCTCCACAATTAAAGCGGGTAAACAGGATACCACCATTCTTTGTGTCCGCTAAGGGCAAGTGGTGGTATATACTGAATCAGTTACGCGTGCAGGTACCTAGTATCCAGGCTAAACTGTCCGGCCAATTCTTAAGAATTACGGTCGACAACGAGTCTGAATACAGGACCCTGGCTCAAATACTTGAAAGCGTCGGGACGCCTTTCAAGTCATTAATGCTTCAAAAGGACCGACCTATTAAAGTCGTGATCCGAGGTCTCCCTGGTCACACTCCCGTAGAAGATATAGAGACCGAACTCCGAGCTTTGGAATTCCCAATCATTAAACTAGCTCGGATGTCCAAATTCAGAACCAGGGAACCTATGCCCCTACTCTATGTTCAATTATCTCCATCCTAGAAAACAGAGGAGATATACAGCCTCTCTACTCTCCTCGGTCTCAGAGTAAGTGTCGAGAGCTACAGAGGGCAACCGGGCCCATCTGTTTGTTGGAATTGTCAGGGCTACTTCCACTCGTCGGAAGTATGCCGTCTTCCAACACGTTGTGTCAAGTGTGCTGGCCCTCATAGGGCTAAGGAATGTACATTACCGCTGGACCAGCCACTTTTATGCTGTAATTGTGGAGGAGCACATGCCGCGAACTGGCGCGGATGAATGGAGCAAAAAAATGGAGCAAAAAAGCAAATTAATAATAAAAATCTTAAGCCCACCACCCCATCAAAACCTGTACAAAAGGTTCCTACCAGGACGCAACCAACGACCTTTACCAGTCGGAATGTCCAGCCTGCAATGGCTTTTTCCCAAATTCTCCGTCAGGGGAACGAAGAAAAGTCTGTAGGCCCCGCCCCCCCCAGCCAATCGTAGCTAGAGAGCCGCTGTCTGCTGCTATCACGAATAGCTCCGCACCCGTTCAGCCCTCCTCGGAGTGTTCGCTAACGGAAATCTTTCAGTGTTTGATGGACCTCGTAAGAGATAATCCATCGCACAGTCAGATTATATTGCGAGCATTTGGGCTAGCAAAAGATAAAATGAGGAATTCACTCAACCGATTCGACATGACGTATCACCTCTTTGAGGCGTATATCGACGTCCTTTCCGAAAGTCAGTTCCTCACGGCTTAACTCACTTCGGGTCTGGGTCTCTTTCAATATGTTTCTGGAACGCTAACTCGTTACGTTCCAAAATTCACGAGGTTAGGGAGTTCCTAGCAGAGCAGAATCTTGATGTGTTCTTGGTTCAGGAAACAAAATTGTCTCCTGGTTATAACCCTTTGGTCGCTAATTACAGGTTCTATCGTACTGATAGACCAAATCAGCATCCTACCCGAGTAAGTGGCGGTACAGGTATCTACGTTAAAAATAGTATTCACCACCATAGCCTTCCTACTCCTAATTTAGATTCCATAGATGCTACAATAATTGAAATTAAAATGTGTAATTATCCGCCGATAAAAATTATCTCTGCATATGTTAAGCCTAGCCGTCCAGGTGGTTTCCCGGTGGAGGACTTCAATAAGCTTTTAAAAATGGGAAATAATGTGATTATCGCTGGTGATTTTAACGCTCTTCACTCCTCTTGGAACTTTGGACATTCTAATCGATATGGTTTTACCCTAAATCGTTTCCTCCAAAGTCAAAGAGGCGTGAAAGTTGTTCCCCCCCTTAAAGTTACTAGAATTGACATTAGAAATAATAATCATCGAGGTAATGTACTCGATCTTGCTTTCTTTAAATATATCCCCTTTAATTATGATATTGAGGTGCTTACAGATTTAGATTCTGATCACCTCCCCGTTTTACTCACCCTGGACACCAGCCCTGAATCACTGAAAGTTCCCAATCAGTTAAACACTAATTGGGAGAACTTCAGGCATGTGATGGATAGTAAAAAACTTCCAAGTTTCAGTCTAAAAACAACAGCAGATGCTGATAACAGAATAAATGAATTAAGCACCATCTACCACACATGTCTGCAGGAAAGTTCTTCCCCCAAATTCAAACCTCCACCGAAAAGATTTCCTCAACATATAAAAGATAATATCAAACTTAGGAATTATTACCGCCGTAGGTGGCAAAGGACGAGAGATCCTGAGTTCCTACGGCATTACTACAAATCTCTAATAGACATCAGAGAAGCCATCACCGTCTTTACACAGCAAAGCTGGCAAGACGACATAGAGGCCCTAACGCCTGAGTCAACATCACTTTGGAAGAAATGTTCCCTCCTACGCAAACAATACCACAACATTCCGCCCTTGCAGGGTGCCAACGGCCGAGCAGCTTATTCCCCAGAAGATAAAGCGGAACTGCTCGCAGACAGCCTCAAATCTCAATTTGAACTCAATCACGATGTTGAAGATAAAAATTTCTTCGAACACGCCAACACTACAGTCACGGACTTCTTACAAAAACCACATGTCAACAACTTAGATTTAATTACTCCTAAAGAAGTCTGTGAAATTATCAGACGCTTCAAGAATAATAAATCCCCCGGTCTGGATCTTATTAGCAATCGCAGGTTAAAGTCCACTCCTATTAAATTCATTCTGTATATTACCATTCTTTTTAACTTTCTACTTAGGATCTGTCATTTCCCAGCTTGCTGGAAGACCGCCGTAGTATGCCCCATTCCTAAGCCAAGTGCTAACTTGGCTTACCCTCAAAATTACCGTCCTATCTCACTACTTAGTAGCTTGAGCAAAATATTCGAATCTGCGTTACTTAAACGCCTGAATCAGCATTGCGATCTTCATGACTTAATCATACCTGAACAATTTGGTTTCAGGAAGCAATTAGGAACCTGTCACCAATTACTTAGGTTGACAGAGCTGATTCATGACGGCTTTAACGAACGCAAATCTACGGGAATATTATTTTTGGACGTAGCCAAGGTCTTTGATAAAATTTGGCATAATGGCTTATTATTCAAGCTCATGCGACTTGATTTTTCACCCCAAATTATTAAGATTCTTCGCTCCTACCTGCAGTCCCGAGCTTTCTTAGTCAAAGTAGGTGGAGTTACTTCCTCAACCAGACCAATAGAAGGGGGAGTTCCTCAAGGGTCGCTATTAGAGCCCGCCCTGTTCAACATATATATAAACGACATTCCGAGAGACTGGCAGACCTCTCTTTTCTGCTACGCTGATGATACGGCGATAGCCACACAGAACAAATCACCTCAGCTTGCTGTTAAAGACTTGCAATATTCAGTTTATAATTTAGAAAAATGGATAACCACCTGGAAAATCAAAGTAAACGCCACTAAATCAGCCTGTATGCTATTTACTCGGAAGATCGCGCTTTCTCCATTAGGGAGTATCACTCTTTTTGGCCAGTCCGTCCCCTGGGTAACTGAATATAGATACCTGGGGTTGTTTCTAGACCCAAAATTGTCTTTCAATACCCATATTAAGAACACAGTTGCTAAAGCAACTGGTGCGAGTATTAAACTCCACTGCCTAATTTCTCGAAAGAGTAGGCTTGCGATCAAACACAAGCTTCTGCTCTACAAATCTATCCTTAAGCCTATCCTGGTATATGGTAGTCCTATCTGGGCCTCTACCTCGCTCACAAACATCAAGAGACTCCAGGTATTTCAAAATAAACACCTGGCTATGATTGCTGACGCACCATGGTTCGTTCGTCGTAAGATCCTCCATCGAGATCTAGACGTCGAGCCTATTCCTGATTACATTATCAAAATTTCAAAGAATTTTCTTGAAAAATGTCCTCAGATTAGCAATGAGTTAATCCGTAATCTGCCAACCTATCACCCAAGTGTGAAATCCTCTCAAAAAAGACCAAGGGCAGTCTACGACGTCTCCTATGAGTGCTTTCCTAAACTTAAGAAGCACCATGGCTGTTATTCTGAACAAGCACAAGCTAGTTCAGGTAATGGGGTGAGCCTTGCTCATTGAGAATTTATCTCAATGTGTATCTGACGATTTACTTTGGCTTAAAATTATTTAATTCCTTAATTTAAAAGAATTGGCGCAGGGGTAAAGATTCGGATCTTCGACCGCGAGGTTGAGGGTTCAGATCAGAATCCTGTTCCTTTTCTATCCCTTTTTACTGCTACGTTGTGCTTTAATTCTTTTCTTATGACTTTCCGACTGGTAATTAAGTTAGGTTTTTATTTTATTTTTCGTTCGCTTTTTTACCCCTTTTTTTGTTAGGAAATAAAAGGATCAGAATAAAAATTATAAAAATAAAAATAAAAATTATAAAATCGAAAATCAAATAAAAAGCATAAAAGTTTGAAAAGCAAATAAAAATTATAAAAAGAAAAAATAATCACGGTTCTGTGATCGGCCTTTTTTTTGTGTGGGGATTTATTGAACTTTGTACCATGTTTAACATTTTACCTTTCAGATGCTCCTATTGGCTCTCACCGTTCAGCATGATTTCCAATCAGAGATTAGTAAACAAAGGGTTGGAGGGTTTGTTTACGTTTTTGCAACAGTAAAAGGCATCGACAACTGGTCCCTAATTGTACCGAACTTAAAACTTAACTTTTAATTTCTTTTATTTTGTATCTTACTTTTTTATAAATAGTATTTTTTTTTTTTTTGAGTACCTACTTAATTTTGAATTTAGAAACATTTATCTTTTATTTTTACTAACAATAATTAAGCAGCCATTTAAAATTCCAAGTTTATTTATGAATTAAGATGAGGAGGTTTAAGGGGTATATCCCCCTGTTGGTACTCCGTAAACGGTACGCCAATTGCCAGTTGCCAGTTAGAATCAGTACATTTCACTTCGAACCTCAATATAAGGAACTTTTAGAAATGAAATCGCAATTTCATTCATTCAACATATTTAAATTGTAATACTTGTATATTGTTTTTAAAATTTTAGAAAAATTTATCTTGGCCCGCCGAAAAAGTTTGCCCATCCCTGCTCTATTCATCTTCGCCCCCGACTTTTTCCGTGAATTTCTAACACAGGCTTGTCTCCATCGTAGTTCTTCAAATACAAGTTGTTCATTGTGCAGTTTTGAGAATTTTTCGAAGAATTCTATTAGATCAGATGAATGGCGGGAAAATATCAAGGAGAAACCAGGATTGATACATAATCTTTAAGATTTTGATTAATGCTATACTGCTAATATAATTTAAGACATTATTTAGAGAAAAAAACGGTATTTTAAATAATATGAATCAATTATATAAACCATGGTTTATATGTTTGGATTTATAAATTGCTGATTTTCTGAGAAAAAGTATTCCTTATAACAAATATTTTGATTTTCCAAAAGAGCCGTATAAAGTTTCGTAAAAAAAAAAAAATTTGAGGATTTGCTTTTTATTATTTATCGCACAGCTTTAAAATCAACAAATTTAAATTTCCAATTTATTTATTCAAATTTTCAAGAATAAAATCTTATAACACTTTTTATTCCAGATAACCTGAAAAAGGAGAAGAGTAAATCAAAATGAGTCATATAATTTTAGTAGAGGAAATATAACTTAGTACAAACGAGCATATTTTTCTGGAAAAAAAAATTGTTTTAAAAAATCTATTTCTAACATTCATGTGTCTAATATCAAATTGTAATTATTTTTGTTGCAAGTTTTGTTCTGAAAAAGTCAATTTCACAATATTCAAGATGAAGAAACATATTACGTTTTTTATTATTATTTATTTATTATCATGTACGAACATGATGTTGTCCTGGTTAGGGATTCATGGCGCAATCCAAAAAGTGCAGCAAGCAAATAAAACTCCATTCCAAATTTGCAAATTTTGGCTGAAAAATGGTAGTTTGGGCCCCTTAACTCTTGAAATGATTCATGAATAACGTTAATCTTCGTTATATTCACTTGACTATTGGATATCATGGTATTTCTTGTAGAATTGGGAATACTTCATTCTTCATTTATGCCTAGAATTTTCGAATTTTGATACATTCTTTTGACTATTGAATGTCATAGTGTTTCTTGTAGAATTGGGAATACTTCATTCTTCATTTATGCCT
>BPLQ01010802.1:26454-37561 GCA_021605075.1 Caerostris darwini
TTTTTTTATCAATATTTTCCCAACAATTTTACTTTTCCATGAAATACCAAACTTCTGTAACTAACTTATTATTAATTGACTAATATTTTAAACATTTATTATTTTTGTTGTTCAAATAAATTAAAAATTCTAAAATAAGGTTGTAAAGTCATTAAATTAAACTTCATAGTGTAATTAGATAGATATAATGCCTTGAGAGCTAAATTGAAACTTAACAAATTATAATGGATTCAAAACTGAACAAATGAAAAAAAATATTCCAAATAATATTCCATTCCATATTCAAAAAATATTATATAAAAGGGTTTTTTTCCTCCCAAATGTGATATTTTCATTCTTTCATATAAGAAAGAATATGAAAAAAAATTAAATAAATAAATAAACAATAGAAATGCTGAAAATAAATATAATATTGATATTAAGTTTTTGCTTAAGACAATGTTTACGATTAATGTACTAACACATGAAGTACGTTGTTAGAATGCAAAATTAGTAGTAGATTAGGCATTGCTCCGGATGTATGAAATAAAAGGTGGGCTGAAATTTTCATAGGCTGACACATAGATGGCACTACTAGTATTAAATCCATATGATATTTAGTTAACCCTAACCTTCAAAAGACACGTGTATAAATTTGACAGCTATTGCACTATTAGTATGTGAGTTATAGCATTTTTAGTGAAGCAACTTTTGTTAGTTTGAAAGAATGGATAAAAAGGAATTTCGTGTGTTAATAAAGCATTGCGCTTTTTGGCGAAAAAGCGTGTTTGGAGCTGTTCAATCGTAATAAACCCGAATTTTTGCGTCGATATGTGACAATGGATGAAACATGGCTCCATCATTTCACACCGGAGTCTAATCGACAGTCAGCCGAGTGGATTGCACGTGATGAACACTAAAAATGCTATAACTCACATATTAATAGTGCAACAGCTGTCAAATTTATACACGTGTCTTTTGAAGGTTAGGGCTAACTAAAAATCATATGGATTTAATACTAGTATCGCCATCTATTTGTCAGCCTATGAACATTTCAGCCCAATTGTTAATAAGAGATTATTGTTTTAACATTTTAACTAGTTCAATGAAAATATAATAGCCTAAATTAAATACAGTAATAATGCGAATTATAAACTACGAAGGTGAACTAAGAATAGGAATATGAAATCGAGATAACATTTTTACTGAAAATATTACTTAACTAACATTTTTAGCGAGTAAGTAAATTATTTTTTTTTTTCCATTTAACTTTAGGAAAAAAATTCTATACATTAAGATAAATGAAAAGTAGTTCAATTGATGTATTTTAAACCTCTATCGTTTTCATTCACATTTCTCGTAAAGGCGTTTTAAATTCGAGTAAAATTTATTCATTCAATTTACTTTTATTAATTATTTTCAAAACGTATTTTAATATAACGTTCACAGCTATCTTATCATTTAGCGAATTCGCATTTAAATATAAAAAAATATATATATAAACAGTGATGTGGGATGCACATTGATTGTCTTGGTAGTTTCTGCAAACTTTTTTCTAGTTTATTACGGTTCCTTTTCTAGTTTCACTCTCCCTCCTCTTTCTCGACATCAGGGGTCACCAAACTACAGCCCGCGGGCCAAATCCGGCCCGCGAAAGGGAATAGCTCATTGTTGCTGTAATAAGTTGGATACAATAACACAGAATGATAATAACTCTGTCTTATTGACTTGCTAGGTAAAGCTTAATGACAAGCATAATACACAGAAAATTTAATTTAAGCATAACAAATAACAAGTAATTGAAATGAATCCCACTAACATTATAACCTAGTGAACATCCCGCGGTTACCTTCCGTAGTTATGTTGGGGTAAAGAGTATCGCATATGTATGTATATCGATGTTTTGAATACATATATCCTGAATCGAACATATGAATTTTATCCTGAAAATCCCTCAGGAACGGAAAAGCTAAATGAACGCGAATGAAACCGCGGGGTATCCGCTTGTAAAAAAAAAAATACTAATGAGATTTATGTAATTGTGATTTTTCACTGACAGTAGTTTAAAGTTAGCAAGCGTATGCTCGCTCAGAGCGCGGACTCGGCGACTGGTGTAGAAATTATAGATAATGGCAGAAAAATTAAAACGGTTTGGCCCTTGGTACTTACTGGAGTAAACAGTATGGCCCTAAGGCTGGAAAGTTTGGAGACCCCTGGTCTACATCATTCTTATTTTCAAAGTAAAGTGAGAATTTCCTGTCAAGTTGGCAATTTAGTGATGGTCATTTACAACCCTGTTTTTTTTTGTTTGTTTTCTTTTTTTTTTGTGCTTGCGTGTGACTGGAGAGTAGTAGCCGGATATCTATGTGACATCTTTTATGACTCAACTCTCCCCTTACTGAAAATAGGTAAACAAAGCGGATCCCCACTCCCAGATTTCCAAAGGGGAAAAGAACCAGTTTCATTTTCCCCCGCCTTTTCCTGACCTCCCACTTCCTCTCCCTCTTCCAACTAATCAGATTGCGCAAAAAATTCAGTTTGCCCAGAAAATTTTTCATACCGTACTTTAACAGTACGATATTTTTTCTTCCTAGCGCACATGCTCATAGGAAAGATTATTACAGACACGCATGCGCAATTTCCTATGAGCATGCGCGCTAGGGAGAAAAAAATACCGTATTGTTAAAGTACGGTGTGAAAAAACTCTCTAATAACTTTTATTTTATAAACGATTTTCTTTTAATTATTTTCGTAATATTTACAATCGTTTCACAGCCTTTGCTGAGCTTAAACACCATTTATTAATTTTTAATTATAAATTTAAAACTTTATAATTTGATGCACTTATGTAAATGAAGGTATGGGAATTGAATTCCCCGAGTAACATAGCATATTCTCTGCCTCATCCAACATATTAAAAACCTTCGAAATAAATTTAATAAATCTATCCGCATCTTTTATCCTATAATTCAGGGGTCTCCAAACTTTCCAGCCTTAGGGCCATACTGTTTACTCCAGTAAGTACCAAGGACCAAAACCATTTTAGTTTTTCTGCCATTATCTGTAATTTCTAGACTAGTCGCCGAGTACGCGCTCTGAGCGAGCATACGCTAGCTAAATTCTCTGGTACAATTACTATTGTGTGTATCGATACGACAGTGACACTTGACGACAAGTGGATTTCAGGATATATACATTCCAAACATCGATATACATACATACATATGCGATACTCTTTACCCCACCATAACTACCGAGGGTAACCGCGGGATGTTCACTGGTTTATAATGTTAGTGGGATTCATTTCAATTATTTGTTAGTTGTTATGCTTCAATTAAATTTTCTGCCTATTATGCTTGTCATTAAGTTTTACCTAGCAAGTGAATAAAACCGAGTTATTATCATTTTGTGTTTTTTTATCCAATTTATTACAGCAGCAATGAGCTATTCGCAGTCGCGGGCAGGATGGATGACACTGGCGGGCTGGATTTGGCTCGCTGGACGTAGTTTGGAGACCCCTGCTCTAATTTGTTGAAATGCTAACCTGCCACTACATAACAAACTGCCTATTTGCATGTATTACATTATGCAAGCAGGACGAGTGGCTAGCGCTCTGGCGCTCGATACCACAGGGTTCAAGTCCCGGCGGTGCCATGGATGTTTGTAGTGATTCGGAATTCACTTAAAACCGTAGGTCCCGGTCTAATAGGATCGTAGAGCGTTGCGGGGGCATTGTTACTCCGTGTCAGGGGCTTATCTTCAAGTTACACGCTCCTCATGGGTAATGCGAAGTGAGTAACGTCGGTGCAGCGTTTTCCTTAAGGCAGTGCTGAACAAACTACGGCCTGCCGGAGGATTCTATCCGCCCCGCGGATAGAATTTTAATTTGTGGGTCCAAGGCAAGTTAAAAGAAATATATATTTATATATTATATATCCATCTCCTTTTCTCCTTTGATTAAATATTTTTTTTTTCTTCCTTTTTTTCAAAAGACATGATCTTTTTACTTTCTCTATTGTTGATCTACAAAACGTAATTCGACGGAAATAACAAGCACAGACAGCTTTCAATCGGTAAAGTGTTAAAAGCGGAAGTTATCCAATATAGGTGAATTAGACCTCACATGTAGCAGACAGAGCATTTTAAGCTGCAGTCAGTGGCTTTTTCTTTTTCTTTATGTTTTATGTCCAGACAAGACAAATAATTTTGAGACTGTGAACTTATCTCGAAAGGCGGTGACTTCTAACAATCTAACAATCACAAATCATTTTTACAAATCATTATGGAAAGTTAATTTCCCAAATTTGATATTTCATGCACTGAAAATCAGTGTTATATTTGCTTCATGTTATATATGTGAAGAAGTGCTTTCAACTATGAACCATAGAAAGAATTATGGTTTATTATTCAGAAACAATTATTCAGAAGTAAACTGACAGATGAGTATTTAGCCTCATTCCTTAGAATCAGTCCATCTCACTTCAAACCTCACTATAAGGAACTTTTAAAAATGAAATCGCAATTTCATTCATCTCATTAACATATTTAATTTGTAATAATTGTATATAGTTTCTAAAATTTAAAAAAAATTTATCTTGGCCCGCCAAACTTGTTTTTTTTTTCCGATTTTTTGCCCGCGACTGAAAAAGTTTGCCCATCCCTGACTTAAGGCATCCAAGACAGCTGTTTAAGTGTTTGCCAGCTGCATTAAAAATAAAAAAAAAAAAAAAAAAAAAAAAAAAAAAGACAGACGATCATATTGCGAAGCTTTCAAGAAAGTTGTTTCTAAATTTTTAAGAACCATAAAAATAATTTAATTAAAGCTCAATTATTCTTCGCCCACAACGAAGGTAAATACCATTATCCATATTACACAACAGGATGGAATCACGACCTCAAGCCTCCCTAATTTCTTCTACGATCCATTTTCAATACTACTCTTCAGTTCTAAGAAATCTCCTATCGTCCTTTCTTCTGCCTTGGCAGTGTGTACTGCGGAACTATGTTAAAAAGACAAGAAAACAAAAACATTCCATTTCTGAAAACTTCAAACTCTACCCTGCAGTAACAAACTAGTACCCTGCAGTAAAACATACGAACAACATTTGAAACTGAAGATCGCTCAGTTTCAAATGTTGTTCGTATGTTTTCTGTCTCCTTAAAGTTTTTATTTTTTATTTTTGAGATTGTATATTTGTATATTTATAATTCATATTTATTTTCATTATATATATGTGTGTATGTCTGTCTGCTATGTATTTACGTATTATATGCTTCTATTGGGCATTTATGTATTTTGATATTGCTTGATTGTCATCTCCTAGTTTGCTCGCCCCCCCCCTTTTATATATATATATATATATAGACATATATTTTAACTTCTTTCCCTCCTATTAACTGTTTGCTTTAAATTTTTTAATTCCTGCTTATTCTGTGATACTTTGTTTTTATTATATTTGAATTCTGAGCAGATGTGCACAGGTACTCGACTCTCCTATCCAATCTAGTAGAATAAAATAGAAGAAAAAAAAAAAACCCCATTATGCAAGCCCAGCTTGGGGTTCTGCAACAAAAGGTAACTTGGAAATCATTTAAAGTCTTGAAAACCAAATCTTCCGGATGATTACCAACTCACCTTGGTAGTTTAGAAATCAGGACATTAGGCAATCGCTTAACCTGACAAACAAATGCTAATTCATACTTAAAAAATTTCTACAATTATCTTCCTCACACTCGTGATTGTTTATAAAATCTCTTCCAAGTTATCACATTTTTTTGTTTTTGTTTAAAAAGATCGCGTACTGTTCTCAACATATAATCGCTGCTTGGCGCGGCTGCCCCAAATTCCCTAAACTACGAATCCCCCCCACAAAATCCCACTAACTTCCGCAATATCACCCCCTCCCGCCAAGTCTCCTCTAACATCTCCTTCGCCAGTATTGTGGCAAGTAACATCACCCCTCAAAACACTTCCGCTCAAATTCCTAACCGAAACACTCCATCTCCATTTCCTTCTCCTAATAATAATACTGAAATCTATCGACTACTGTTCATACTTAAAGAATTCGCTCAACTCTTCTCCTCAGACGGCATCCAAACCATGTTCCATAACCTTCAAGCTGCCACCACCAAAGAAGGTAAATTATTTGTCATTCCGCATGGGTTTTCCTCTTTCCTCAACAAATCTAATTAATGTCTGCTCCCTTCACTGGACAGTTACACGTTCATTTTATTTCTCTTCCGTGCATTTTAATTACTTTCATCACTTATTATTATAATAATATTAATTTTAAAAAAACACCTCACTCTATTAAACTTTCTTTTAGTGTTTGGGGAAGACTCCTTTTAGTCTTCACCGCTTTCTTTCCCCAGCAATGCTCTTTCCAATGGACAATCCATGATAGAAGCTAACGGCTGTTGCGCACCCACAGAGCTTCACCAAAACTCAAATCTCTCTCAGCATATAATACATTGTTTTCTCCTCAAGTAAAATTCCTTCTCCTAAAGTACCATTACTGTTAGCCCCACCTGATGATGTTAAAACTATTCTTATAGTTTTTTTTCTTTTTTTCTCATTACAAATAAATATTTTTATATCCTTAATTCTTTAACTTACTCTTATTTTATATCTATTGCCTTTTATATTAATTAAATATATATAATGTGTGGTTATAAGATTTCAATGGGCATTGACCTAAAGCAACGCTTCTCCAACATCAAAATAAAAGTGCATAGTTGCTGAGCAGCCAAAATAAACCATCCAGAACTCATGTTTTTCCTAAAATATTGGAAATATGAAATATGTTCTAGATCAGCCTTGATAATTGTACATTTATTATCCTATTTATTATTAAAATAAATAAAGTTAAAAACTAAAATACATATTAAAAAACTAATTTTAATTATATTACCATTTAATACATATTTATTTAATATATAACCATACATAATTATATAGATACATTGTTATAAATGCAACTATATATATGTATATCTGGCGCTCGGTACAGCAGGTTTCGGGTTCAAGTCCCGGCATTGCTATGGATGTTTGTAATGGTTCGAAATCCAGTTTAAACCGTAGGTCGCGATCTAATATGAGTGTAGAGCGTTGGGCTAACATTCCTACTCCGAAAAAAGAGAACATGTTCTGTCTCCAAAACTGTTGTCTTTAAATCAAATGTAGGCAGACATGATATATATATATACTACATATATTATTTTATTATTAAATAATATTTAAATGCAGGGACCTGTCTCAAAATTAAAATAAAAAATTCTCTTCCATTTTGAAAAAGAGAAAATTGAAAAGCTAAACTAAATCAAAGACGAAAGGATTAAATAAAATATTTCTTAAACAATATTCACATTCTACGAACGAGAAAGACATGTATCCCTACGCGATATAAAACGTATTTGGGCGCATCTATGGTTACCACAACTCATCTGGGGCCTGAATGACGCTCGGTGCCACAGGTTTCGGTTTCGGGTTCGAGTCCCGGCGGTGCCGTGGATGATTGTAGTGGTTCGGAATCCACTTTAAACCGTAGGTCCCGGTCTCATTGGACTGTAAGAGCGTCACGGAGCCAGATTTCTACCTGCGGGTGCTCCATCAGAACAGAAGCTGCCCCCTTCCCTCCATCCCTGAGTAGACTACTCACGGGAAGGTCGTCCCGCGCTGCAGGACACTGAGGATATGTCAACAACAACAAGCAGCTCATCTGTCAACGCCAACAAAGACAGTCAGCTCGGTCGCCGCCTATCGCTGTTGGCGTTGACTGTAGTTAAGATAGAGTTCGCCAGCTCAGATCTGTCCCAAAGGTCGAAATCCCCCCCTCCCCCCACAGGTTTTTTATTGTTATTGAGTTAAATAATGAGAAATGCCGTTTTTCCGGCGATACATTACATGATTTAATCGAAAACACGAAATGTCAAACTTTCTGTTAGCAATTGAGAGTTTACATGATATTTACCGACTTAATGCAGAAATTTAAAATAAATTAAACATTTAGGAAATAGATATATATTTTATACAACATTTTGTATTAATTGAAATTTCGTTTCATTTATATACACTTCATTCATTTATATACACATATTTATTATCATTATTATTTATATACACAAGCACGTATTTCATTTATTGTCTTGGGGCTCAAGCCCCAAGACAATAAATGAAACATGTGTTTTTTCAAACTTATGGTCACAGCGCATTTAAGTGTAATTGTTTTTGTTAAATATTTCAGTGAATCAGTGTTTTTTTTATCAGTGTCCTTTTTATTATCCCTGAATTTGTCGATATAGTTAAAGTTTTGCATGGTTTAGTTTTATTAAATATTCCTCAAATATTGAAGCTGATATAAACAACGTAATAAACTTAAATTTGTTTATGTAATTTTTTTAGAAATTTTTCTGCTTTGCGCGCAATATTTCTTAATTTTAATGTCCTTTTTTATTAAATTTTTTTTTATTAGCTCACACTCTCCCCATATATATATTGTTCACATTTTCAATCGTTCATAAAATATTTTTTATTCATCCATTCCACTTCAAATGCATTTTTTTTTATAACTTGTAGTGGATGACATTGGACGTTAATTCATTTTTTTCAAATATTAATTCGTTCATTAAATTTAATTAAATAATTTTTGTTATTTTTAGATTTAAGTTGCATGTATCTACCAATAGATGGCGCCCGATAAACTTTAAAAAAATGACTGAAAATTATTTATAAAGGACTTTTTTTTTATATTACTTGTTCTAGAGCTACTGACGCCAGGATTGTTGTTGTTGTTGTGATTAATCCTCAATGTCCTGCAGTGCGGGACGCACATCCCATGAGTGATCTACTCATGGATGGAAGGAAAGGGACAGCTTCTGTTGTGATGCAGCACCCGTAGGAAGAAGTCTGATTTTGGCTCCGTGACGCTCTTACAGTCATATGAGACCGGGACCTACGGCTTAAAGTGGATTCCGAACCACTACAGACATCCATGGCACCGCCGGGACTCGAATCCGAAACCTGTGGTACCGAGCGCCAGCCACTCGACCATTCAGGCCCACGACACCAGGATTGTAAACAGGAATTGTGCGAATAGCTTCATCGAGAATCTGAAGGCATTTATCATGAAAAGTTTTTGAAATTTTGAATACGTATGTAATCCATTATCGGATTAGGGTCAAGATCTTTACAGATTTGTTTCCGTCTAACAAACCACGGAGCGTTAACTATACTTAGGGTGAGGAGAATTATGTGGGGATGACAGTATCCATCCAAACAGAAGAGTAAAAACGAAGCAAACAGAGCCGGATTTTCATATAAGCTAACTAGGCTCCAGCTTAGGGCAGGGATGGGAAAACGTTTTTGGTCTCGGACCAAAAATAGAAAGAAAAAAAAAGTTTTGCGGGCCAAGGTAAAATTTTAAAAACTACATACAAGTATTACGATTTAAATATGTTAATGAGATGAATGAAATTGCGATTTCATTTTTAAAAGTTCCTTCTATTGAGGTTCGAAGTGAGATGGACTGAGATATTCAATTTGGGAAACTTACTTTCCATAATGATTTGTAAAACTCTAACTTTGGCATATTTAGAAACAACTGCTCGAGATGATTGTTAGATTCAACTCAATTCCTTCAACTTGCAAATATGACCTGACTGCTTCACAATTTACGTTGCCATGGTAAAAATATCCAATTCTGTTTGAATGATACTGAAAGGAGATAGATATATAATAAGGACATGAAAAGGAGATGGATATATAATATATAAATATATATTTCTTTTAATTTGCCTCAGACCGGGAAATTAAAATTCTATCCGCGAGCCGGATAGAACCTTCCGGTGGGCCGGAGTTGGCCCGCGGGCCGTAGTTTGCCATCCCTGGCTTAGGATCTCCAGATCATGAGGGGCCTACATTCAAATTGTTAGCAAAATCAGAACGACACTATTCTAAAAACAGTAAACACTCAAACACTGGATCGAAAATAAAGAGAAATTCTACACATGTAACTAACTAATAAACTAACATAAAAATGTATTGGTTGAGATCAACGCGTTCGACTCATTGGGTCTGTTCGTTTGTATACACTAGATTGCACCAAAGTGTAGCTCATGCGTTCACTGATTGCTATGGCAAATATTGACGTGCCTTATGCTACTGAGCTCTGGTTGGTTTTTGCATAAATAAAGTGCTTGTAAATGTTGTGCTTGATTAGTTATTGTTACAAGTACTATATAGGGTGCTGAGGATAAATGTCCAAATAAGTGTTCTCGACTTTTTTTTTGTGCCACATTTTTTATAAAGATTAGTACACATCACAACGTGTTTCATTTAACATATTGATACATATCAGAGTAATTATGCATTTTATTATCTCTCGTGTCATTTACAAACTTAAAAATGGGAGGTGAAAGGGCCTCACAAGGGGAATAGTCTAGGGCAGGGGTCTCCAAACTTTCCAGTCTTAGGACCATACTGTTTACTCCAGTAAGTACCAAGGGCCAAAACCGTTTTAATTTTTCTGCCATTATCTATAATTTCTAGACCAGTCGCCGAGTACGCATATGCTTGCTGACTACAAACTATTGTCAGTGAAAAATCACAATTACACAAATCTCATTAGTATTTTTTTACAAGTGGAAACCCAGAGGTTTCATTCGCGTTCATTTTGCTTTTCCGTTTCTGAGGGATTTTCTGGATAAAAATCATATGTTCCATTCAGGATATATATATTCCAAACATCGTTGTACATACATATGCGATACTCTTTACCTCACCATAACTACCGAGGGTAACCGCGGGATGTTCACTAGTTTATAATGTTAGTGGGATTCATTTCAATTACTTGTTGGTTGTTATGCTTCAGTTAAATTTTTCTGCTTATTATGCTTGTCATTAAGCTTTACCTAGCAAGTAAATAAAACCGAGTTATTATCATTCTGTTTTTTTATCCAACTTATTACAGCAACAATAAGCTATTCGCTGTTGCGGGCCGGATGGTTGACACTGGTGGGACGGATTTGGCCCGCGTTTGGAGACCCCTGCTGTAGCTCATGCGCACATGGGATCTTGAACCTTTGCTACTACTCTCTCTTTCGCCCGCTGGCGAGGTAATTTTTTGGGGAA
>BPLQ01010802.1:42561-73926 GCA_021605075.1 Caerostris darwini
TTTTTTTTTTTGAGTACCATTTAATTTGAATTTTTGAAACTTTATCTTTTATTTCCACTAACATTAATTAAGCAGCCAATTAAAATTTAAAGCCTATCTATGAATTAAGATGAGGAGGTTTAAGGGGTATCTCCCCCTGTTGGTACTCCGTAATCGTGATACGCCAGTTGCCGGGCAGGTCAGGGGATAAAATAATGTGTTTGTCTTGAATGTGAGGAAAGCAGGTGTCGAGAATGACACTGGTAGAATGAAGCTGGTTTTTATGTTAGTTTTCGGCGGCAGTAGGATAGGGGGCGCGCGTCTTATGTACGAGTATATAGGAATAAATCGCTGTTGGCGTTGACTGTAGTTAAGATAGAGTTCGCCAGCCCATATTTGTCCCAAAGGTCGAAATCCCCCCTGATTGTTATTGAGTTAGATAATGAGAAATGCCATTTTTCCAGCGATACATTACATGATTTAATCGAAAACACGAAACGTCAAACTTTCTGTTAGTAATTGAGAGTTTACATGATATTTACCGACTTAATGCAGAAATTTAAAATGAATTAAACATTTAGGTAATAGATAAATATTTTATTCAACATTTTGTATTAATCGAAATTTCGTTTCATTTATATACACTTCGTTCATTTATATACACATTTTTATTATCATTATTATTTATGTACACAAGCACATATTTCATTTACTGAATGAATGTTCATATTTCATTTATTCAATGAATCAGTGTTTTTCTTATCAGTGTCTTTTTTATTATCCCTGAATTTGTCGATATAGTTAAAGTTTTTCCAGATTTAGTTTTATTAAATATCCCTCCCAATATTGAAGTTGATATAAACAATGTAATAATTTATAAGTTGTTTATGTAATTTTTTTAGAAATTTTTCTTTTTTGCATGCAATATTTCTTAATTTTAATATCATTTTTATTTAAATACCTTCTATTAGCTTACACTCTTCCTATATATATCTTGTTCAAATTTTCAATCAAATGTTTTCATTTAACAATTAAAAAACATTTAAAAAATGTGAACATTAATTTGTAAATAAATATTTTAAGTGCTAGAAGGAAAATAGAAATTTACCCAATTAAAGGTTTTTATATTGTTATTGAGTTAAATAATGAGAAATGCCGTTTTTCCAGCGATACATTACATGATTTAATCGAAAACACGAAACGACAAATTTTCTGTTAGTAATTGAGAGTTTAGATGATATTTATTTACCGACTTAATGCAGAAATTTAAAATAAATTAGACATTTAGGTAATAGATAAATATTTTATACAACATTTTGTATTAATCGAAATTTCGTTTCATTTATATACATACATTTATTATCTATTATTTATTATCATTATTATTTATATACACAAACAAATATTTCATTTGTTGTCTTGGAGCCCCCCCGCGGGGCCCCCCGAGCTTGAGCCCCCAAGACAATAAATGAAATATGTGTTTTTTCAAACTTGTGGTCACAGCCCATTTAAGTGTGATTGTTGTTTGTTAAATATTTCAATGAATCAGTGTTTTTCTTATCAGTGTTCTTTTTATTATCCCTGAATTTGTCGATATAGTTAAAGTTTTGCCTGGCTTAGTTTTATCAAATATTCCTCCAAATATTGAAGCTGATAATTTTAAATTTGTTTATGTAATTTTCTTAGAAATTTTTAGTTTTCGGCGGCAGTTGGATAGGGGGCGCGCGTCTTATGTGCGAGTATAAAGGAATAAATCTGCCTACGCAATGCAGTCTCTTATAATTTTTTTTTTTATCAATTAAAAAAAAATTATAAACAAACAACTTATAAAGCAAAGTACACAGTACAAAGTACAAACAAGCAAATTATAGTTACATACCTGAGTGGCGCTTTTTAAAAAACAAACCAAGTAACTCGTACTTCAGAAAAACGCCAAAATGAAATAAATAAATACTAAATTCTACAAATAATTTAATCCATAAGACTTATAACGATCGATTATTATAACTTTTCCGACTCCTGAATGGGACTTTTTTTTACCGACTCCCAAATCCTTACTCTCTTCCATAATTTTATGTACTTTGATCTTTGGATATAAAATAATTTAAAATAAATCCAATCACTTTTATTGACTTCATATGCCTATAAAACTGGGGCCTGAATGGTCGAATGGTCTGGCGCTCGATACCACAGGTTTCGGGTTCGAGTCCCAGCGGTGCCATGGATGTTTGTAGTGGTTCGGAATCCACTTTAAACCGTAGGTCCCGGTCCTAATAGGATCGTAGAGCTTTGCGGGGGGCATTGTTATTCGGCGTCCGTGGCTTATCTTCAAGTGACACGCGCCCCCTGGATAATACAAAGTGAGTAACGTCTGCGCAGCGCTTGCCTTAAGACATCCAAAACCAAGTTGTCTAAGTGTTTGCCAGCTGCATTAGAAAGAAAAAAAATGTACTATGATCTTTGGATTTAAAAGAATTTAAAATAAATCCAATAACTTTTATTGACCTCATATATCTATAAAGCTCAGTGAAAACGTGCGCAGTTGTCATGCAAGAGAGCCGAGGTTCGATTCCACTGGCGGCGTTGTAACAGCTGCTTTAAAAAAAATAAGACTCCATAGAGATTGTTATAATGTGTAGTAGCATCTTGCATCGATAATCGGGTTGAATGTTGGGAGCTTTCTCCCATACGTCCCTCAAATGCGGAGCAGTTTCCCTTAAACATTACCACTAATACCCTACCCTCATCACCCGTTGGTGGGCTGTTTGTGGTATACATAAGTGAAACATCCGGTCCACAGTTGTTAAATATAAATAAATATATAAACTTTTTTTTTATAACAAAGTGTGTTTCAACAACTTAAAAGGTGTAGTGTTTGCCCTCACTTAAAAAACATTCTTGTACTCTTAATTTGCTGGTAAAAAATACATTCTATAAAATAAAAATAATACTTGATGAAATGGACAAGTATCAAAGTATTACAGAATAGCAGAAAACTAGCAAAATGAAATTGTACATTTTTTATGAGCGTAGATGCTCTATTTGTAATACATTAAATCTCATTTTTATTTTTCTAATGCAGCTGGCAAACACTTAGACAGTTGTCTTGGATGCCTTAAGGCAGGGGTCTCCAAACTTTCCAGCCTTAGGGCCATACTGGTTACTCCAGTCAGTACCAAGGGCCAAAACCGTTTTCATTTTTCTGCCATTATCTATAATTATAATTTCTGCCATTATGTATTGTCAGTGAAAAAACACAATTACATAAATCTCATTAGTATTTTTTTGCAAGTGGATACCCAACGGTTTCATTCGCGTTCATTTAGCTTTTCCGTTCCTCAGGGATTTTCAGGATAAAAATGGTTATGTTTGATTCAGGATATATACATTGCAAACATCGATATACGTACATATGCGATACTCATTACCCCAATATAACAACCGAGGGTAACCGCGGAATGTTCACTAGTTAATAATGTTAGTGAGATTCATTTCAATTATTTGTTATGCTTAAGTTAAATTTTCTGCGTATTATGCTTGCCATTAAGCATTACCTAGCAAGTCAATAAAACCGTGTTATTAACATTCTGTGTTTTTCTTGTCCAACTTATTACAGCAACAATAAGCTATTCGCTGTCGCTGGCCGGATGGATGATACTGACGGGCTGGATTTGGCCCGAGGGCCGTAGTTTCGAGACGCCTGCCTTAACGCAAGAGCTGCACAGGCGTTACTCACTTTGCATTACCCAGGCGGCGCGTGTAACTTGAAGATAAGCCACGGACTCGGAGTAACAGTGGCCCGCAACGTTCTACGATCACATTAGACCGGGACCTACGGTTTAAAGTGGATTACGAACCACTACAAACATCCATGGCACCGACGGAATTCGAACCCAAAACCTGTGGTACAGAGCTCTAGCCACTCGGCCATTCAGGCCATTTTTATTTTGAATAAAAGAATAGATTCCTTGAGATCTTCTTTAATTGTATAAGTCTCAGGACCGAGAAAAATCTCTCAAGTCTTACTTGGTTTGCTGCTAAAGCAGTCACTGTCTATGATCTTGGTTGTGTATATTGAAGTATACACAACCAAGTACTTGGTTGTGTATACAGATTTAGGCTTAGGTTCGGGCCTAGGGCGGCAAATTTTTAGAGGCGTCAAAAATTTGAAATCGATTTTGTTTTCCATCAACTGTAAGACCGAATTTTAAGGCTTCTTTTCTTGCTTCGACAACCTCAAGATGTCCATATTTAAAGGGCAGAATTATTTTTTTAAATAATGAATCGTGTAAGTAGTAAAATTGAAAACATCTAACAAATAGGTACTAAAAGAATTTTCGTTAAGTATAGCATTTATCTATTGACGTTAGATTTTTCATAAATTATTCTTACAAAAATCTAAATGTAGCGCTTGTTTGCTCATCATTATAACACAAAATATTTATTCACCCTTATTTAATTATACCGTTGTCCTGTTACACAAAAACTTGTATAGTATTTTTTTTGCAAGCGGATACCGCGCGCTTTCATTCGCGTTTTCCGTTCCTGAGAGATTTTCAGGATAAAAACCATAGGTCTGATTCAGGATATATGCATTCCAAACATCGATATACATACATATGCGATACTCTTTACCCCAGCATAACTACCGCGGGATGTTCACTAGTTTAAAACGTTAGTGAGATTCATTTCAATTATTTGTTATGCTTAAGTTAAATTTTCTGCGTATTATGCTTGCCATTAAGCATTACCTAGCAAGTCAATAAAGCCGTGTTATTAACATTCTGTGTTTTTTTAATCCTACTTATTACAGCAACAATAAGCTATTCGCTGCCGCTGGCCGGATGGATGACACTGGCGAGCTGGATTTGGCCCGCGGGTCGTAGTTTGGAGACGCCTGCCTTAACGCAAGAGCTGCACAGGCGTTACTCACTTTGTATTACACAGGCGGCGTGTGTAACTTGAAAATAAGCCACGGACGCTGAGTAACAGTACCTCCGCAACGCTTTACGATCACATTAGACTTAGGTCCGGGCCTAAGGCGGCAAATTTTTAGAGGCGTCAAAAATTTGAAATCGATTTCGTTTTTCATCAACTGTAAGACCGAATTTGAATGCTTCTTTTCTTGCTTTGACAATATCAAGATGTCAATAGAGAGTTTTTTGCATATCGTAGTTTGGACGTCCGTTAGTTTTTTCTCCCTAGCGCGCATGCTCATAGGAAATTGCGCATGCGTATCTGTAATAATGTTTCCTATGAGCATGTGCGCTAGGGAGAGAAAAATAACGGACGTTCACAATACGGTATGCAAAAACTCTCTAATATTTAAAGGGTAGAATTATTTTTTAAAATAATTAATCGTGTAAGTAGTAAAATTTAAATATCTAACAAATAGGTACTAAAAAAATTTTCGATAAGTATAGCATTTATCTATTGGCGTTAGATTTTTCATAAATTATTCTTAAAAAATCTAAATGTAGCGTTTGTTTGCTCATCATTATAACACAAAATATTTATTCACCCTATTTAATTATACCTTTGTCCGGTTACACAAAAATTTTATTATTATTTTTTTTAATGTTGTTGTTATCGTGTCCATGGATTAAAAAAAATAATTATCAAAGTTAGATCAAGATTTTAATTTTAAGATTTTTTTTTTTAATCTCGCACAAAAATGTTATAGTTTTAAGTAATGTGAGGCCCTATTTTCAAAGATTACCATGATCAATTTAAATTTATCTCATTTGCAGTAAGAATTGAAAATTTGATTAATAGTTATTTATTTTATGATATAAAAAAAATTGCTTACAAGAGCTGTTAAAATAGTAAATAAAATTTTTTTAAATTTTTTAAATTATTTATTATAATTATAATTTTTAATTATTTTAAATTTTATTATTATTATTATATATAAGGGCGTGGGCCTGAATGGCCGAGTGTCTGGCGCTCGGTACCACAGGTTTCGGGTTCGAGTCCCGGCTGTGCCGTAGATGTTTGTAGTGGTTCGGAATCCACTTTAAACCGTAGGTCCCGGTCCTAACAGGATCGTAGAGCGTTGCGGGGGCATTGTTACTCCGCGTCCGTGGCTTATCTTCAAGTGACACGCGCCCCCTGGGTAATGCAAAGTGAGTAACGTCTGTGCAGCGCTTGCCTAAAGGCATCCAAGACCAAGCTGTCTAAGTGTTTGCCAGCTGCATTAGAAAGAAAAATATATAAGGACGTCAAATTAACTTGGGCCTAGGGCGCCAGCGAACCCAAATCCGATCGAAGAATACTATTGAAACGCCTTATTATTTCATAAAAGAGTCGGGCGTCGCATGTTTAAACTGACTCCTTGAAAAATACTGCATTTCCGACTCCAAATTCTCTTTTCTGGTTTATACTGTGTTTTGCTGAGTTGGATTTATCTTGCAAAAAGGGAAAAGCACCCTCGATTAGCAGATGATTTAATAACAGTTCAGTTGATAATTGTTTTGTTTGGTCTCCAAACTACGGCACGCGGGCTGAATCCGGCCTGCCAGTGTCATCCATCCGGCCCGCGACAGCGAATAGCTTATTGTTGCTGTAATAAGTCGGATAAAAAAACACAGAATGATAATAACTCGGTTTTATTGACTTGCTAGGTAAAGCTTAATGGCAAGCATAATACGCAGAAAACTTAACTTAAGCATAGCAACTAACAAATAATTGAAATGAATCCCACTAACATTATAAACTAGTGAACATCCCGCGATTACCCTCGGTAATTATGTTGGGGTAAAGAGTATCGATGTTTGGAATGTATATATCCTGAATCAAACATATCCATTTTTATCCTGAAAATCCCTCAGGAACGGAAAAGCTAAATTCCCGCGAATGAAAGCGCAGGGTATCCATTGATAAAAAGATACTAATGATATTTATGTAATTGTGATTTTTCACTGACACTAGTTTGTAGTTAGCAAGTGTATGCTCAGTCAGAGCGCGTACTCGACGACCAGCCTAGAAATTATAGATAAGGGCAGAAAAATAAAAACGGTTTTGGTCCCTTGTCTAATGTTCCAGGGATACGCGTCACCATAAAGGAGTAATGTGCAATCGATTGTGTGGGAACCATGGTCAGAGATAAAATTCTTCTTTTTACCGCTGTGCTTCGCCCCATTCTCAAGTACGCTTGCCCGGTCTGGTCCTATGCAGCGAAATTTAATACAAAATATCACTCTCCGCCAAATGACCTCTGCTAAATCCGGCAAGCGTACTTTGGCACGCGCAGTTCTGATATCTATAAAGCTATCGACATTCCTTCCTTAAAGGATTTTCTTAAACACATCTCTGTTAAATTTTCTGTCACGCTTATGAATCATGAAAATACCGCCATCCAGGAGATTGACTCTTACGTTCTCGATTATGATTTAAGACGTCCGTGCAAAATTTTAGTTTAATTTGTATTTTTATTTTTATTTGTTTATGATTGTCAAGTAAATTTTTATAATTATATTTGTAAATATATTGTGGGCAGTTTTCATTATTTCGACTGTATTTACCCTGTCCTATCGGAGATGGAGCTACCAGGGGCTAAACAGCTTCAAAAGAATACGTCAACCAAGGACACCTTCATTGTCAGCTCTCTATTCACACTGACGACTGGGTGCTAATCACAAATCCCCATACATTACTGGTTGCAATATCACAAAGGTATGTTAAAAAGATGGCTAACCACTTGAAAAATAAAGAAAATCATCAAAAGGGGAAATTCTACTGTTTACTCGGAAATGTATCATTCCTCCTTTAGGAGAAATCACCAATTTTGGTATTTCAGTGTCATGGCTATCTGGATAGAAATTCCGAGTGTTATTTTTAGACTCTAAATAGAATTAAACTAAACACCCTAAATTTCTCGCACTACTAGGTTCACGGCCATCTGGCGCTCGGTACTACAGGTTTCGGGTTCGAGTCCCGGCGGTGCCATGGAGGTTTGTTAGTGGTTCGGAATCCACTTTAAATCGCAGGTCCCGGTCTAATAGGATCGTACAGGTTTTGGGGATAGTGTTACTCGCGTCCGTAGCGTACCTTCAAGCTACACCTGCCCCCTGGGTAGTTCTAAATGAGTAACGGCGGTGCAGCCCTTGCTTATGGCATACCGATTAACTGTGTCTGTATTACCAACTGCATTAGAATAACAACATAAGTCGTATTTAATTTTTACCAAATTCTAAAGTTTTAAAATTGGATTAAGATGTGCAAAAAATCTGAAAATAAATACTAACTAATAAGAAATCATGTATAAAATAAAAGTTAGTTTTCTGAAAAATTAACGAATCCGTGGCACAATCTAATTTGTTAGAAGAGAGAGAGAATTGAAATTCAAGGGTCTGTGTTTATTGCTGGCTGGTGGGAGGGAGCGTTAAGGTAACCCTTCGTAAGTGTCCCTTTTACGAAAATACTTTTCTACTTTTGACACATCTGAGGGTGGATATTCGTTTTGTTTATTGATTTTCAGTAGGGCCCCCCCCCCTCCTTTCAGAGAGGGGGAGGAGGGACGATCCCACCGGCCGGAGTCAGTTTCTTTCGCACATCAAAAGGGTGTCCATTTGCGACCAGCTGTCACTGACAATCAGAGATAGGGTGGCTTGTTTCTGGCTGTCAAACGGAAACGATTGGAACGAGATGGGGGTGGAGGGGTGGCTCCGCGGTCTCATCTGGATGGGCCTTAAGGGTTGAGGGGAGTAAAGTCATAAAAGAGATCAGTAGTCACAAAAAGAAAAAAAAACGATTCACGATTGTAAATGGCCATCCATAAATTCGCAAATTACTCAGCGAAAGGCCTTAGTTGACGTATTCTTTTGGAGCTATTTAGCCCCTGGGAGCTCCATCTCCTATATATGCTGGCTTAGCATTTAACTTTTAAACAACATTTTCTGCACACCAAAACTAAATTTCGTACTGCCTTCAGAAAACTCTATCCACTTATAAATAGAAATTCTGCCATGACCAGGGATAAAAAAATTCTTATTTATACGGCTATGCCCAATTCTCACGTACGCTTGCCCTGTCTGGTGCTATGCAGCTAAATCCAACTTAAAAACGCTTGAAAAGTTACAAAATGTCACTATCCGCCAAATGACCTCTGCTAAATGTTTCACGCGCAATTCTGATATCTATAAAGCTATTCGCATTCCTTCTTTAAAAGATTTTCTTAAACTCACCTCTGTTAAATTTTATGACACGCTTTATGAATCGCGAAAATACTACAATCCAGGAGATGGACTCTTACGTTCCCAATTATGATTTAAAATGTCCGCGCAAAATTTTAGTTTAATTTCTAATTTTATTTTTATTTGTTTATGATTGTCAATTAAATTTTTATTATTATATTTATAAATATATTCTGGGTAATTTTCATTGTTTCAACTGTACTTACCCTGTCCTATCGGAGATGGAGCCCCCAGGGGCTAAATAGCTCCAAAAGAATACGTTGTGTTGTTGGGAAACACAACGGGTTTTTCTACACATTTTGCTGCTATCCGGAGATTCTCGTTTTGATGAATTTATAATTTTTTTTTTTTTGTCTGGGTTTATTTTCTGTCGTGCCAACAGTTTTTAAACTGTGGGAACGGACTTCATCAGAGACGACGTGAAAAAGTTTAAAGGAGTGGCATAACGTGTGTGAAGAATTCGAAATAATCTTGTTGTAACCAGAAAAAAGAAACAATAGAATTCCTATATTACAATTTTAAAATATTAATAATTTTTCTCTTTAAGCTTTAAAACTGTATTCCAAAAAATTAATGATAATATATATATAAGAATTGATTCCTGATATATATATATATATATCAGGAATCAATTCTTAAATCAAGAATACGCAGATTTACAAAGGTAGCATTTGTTTATTTGTAACTTTGCAACAGAAAACACTTAGATGGGGAAAAAAAAAAAAAAAAAAACCACTCTTCGAAATTTGTCACACATAGATTTAATTTCAAGGGCCTGAATGGCCGAGTGGCTAGCGCTCTGGCTCTCGGTACGAGAGGTTTCAGGTTCGAGTCCTGGGGGTGCCATGGATGTTTGTAGTGGTACGTAATCCACTTTAAACCGTAGGTACCGGTATAATAGGATCGTAGAGCGTTGCTGGAGCATTGTTACTCCTCGTCCGTGGCTTATCTTCAAGTTACAAGGGCCCCCTGGGTAATTCAAAGTGAGTATCGTCTGTGCAGAGCTTGCCTTAAGGCATCAACGACCAAGCTGTCTAACTGTTTGCCAGCTGCATTAGAAAGAAAAAAAATATTTAATTTCTTTATACATTGTATAAAAAGCTGTATTTGATAGATTTATTTATTTATATATTTTTTTTATATTCGTGCCTAAACAAGCATAATTATATGTTGATGCAAAACGGGGCTTGCCTAAAATGTATTTGTTATTAATGTATATTAATAGCATTATAATTAGTGTTAATTAACAGCATTATGATATATTATAATAAATTTTAATAGTGATAATGTATTTTAATAGCATTATTTAGAAACAGCTAGATCTAATTTGTTTACCACAATTTTAAAATGGAATATGTTTTTGACAATAAACTTTATTGGCGTAGATGAGAAATACACACACACACACAAAAAATAATATTAGAAAAAAAAAAAAACTATTACGTTGATGTTCTGGCAAAAGAAAGGAAATTTTCTAATGTTTTTTATTAATTGCCTTTTATTTCTACGTTGATTTAAGAATTTTTAAAGTTTTTGCTGTTATATTAAAACGACACTCCCTTTTGACACTAAACAAATAAATATTTTAATAAACTTATATTCGCAGATACCACTTCTTTGTAAATAACTGTTTCAAGTAGCTTTGACTTTGTAAATAACTGTTTCAGGTAAAAAATAGTCACTACCTTAGTTTATATCTATAAGTCTCTGACTTTTGGTACCACAGGCTTCCGGTTCAAGTCCCAGCGGTGCCATGGACGTTTGTAGTAGTTCGGAATCTACTTTAAACCATAAGTCCCAGTCTAATATGACCGTTGGGCATAGGGTTGAAAACCCGAAACATCTCCTGTCTCGAAATCAGCCAGTATTCAGACGGCCTTGTCCCATCACGTAGCTGTTGCGCCACTAATGATGATGAGAAGTTAATTACACCCTATTCCAAATGAATGGAATTCAGGTGGTTATATATATATATATACATATATCCAATGCAGCTGGCAAACAGACATGGACGTCTTGGATGCCTTAAGCAAAAGCTGCACAGACGTTACTCACTTTGCATTACCCAGGGGGAGCATGTAACTTGACGATAAGCCACGGACGCGGAGTAACAATGCCCCCGCAACGCTCTACGATCATATGAGACCGGACCTACGGTTTAAAGTGGATTCCGAACCACTGCACACATCCATGGCACCGCCGGGACTCGAACCCGAAACCTGTGGTACCGAGCGCCAGAGCTCTAGCCACTCGGCCATTCAGGCCTCATATATATATATACATATATAAATATTTGTATATCCGTTTATGCTACTATGATAGTCGTTATGATGATAGTCACAACAATTAAGAAGTCGAAATTAACAATTCATTCTGAAATAGATACTTAAAATATAAATACATGTATACGAGTAAAAATTTAAACCAATTTCAGACGAAGAAAATTTAAAAACAAAACAGAAAATGGCTTGTATTAAAATTCATTATATAATTATATGAACTTTAATAATCATTCTGGCTATTGGTAACACAAGCTTCAGGTTCGAATCCTAACGTTTGAAAGTATGTTTGTGAGTGGTTCGGAATCCACGTTAAACTGTAGGTCCCTGTCTAGTTAGCCCAAAGTGTGCAAAATATGACAGTTGAGCAACAAACCATTTATTAAACCAAGTATTCATTACAAATTTTTACAAAATATGAATAAAATACTGAACTATTTTTCGTCATACAAAAAATTCAGCTTCTCAAATTCGCAGCCAAGTTGTTCTGGCAGCTTTTTTTTTTGTTCCCTTAGTCATTTGACGCGCAAATGTGGGTCAGTTGCCTCTTAAAGGACTCCAGAAAGTTAACGCCCTTCCTTCTCCATGGTATACATGAAATGTTGACCCTTTACTCGAAGCTTAAGTAGATAATGCACATATAGTTAATTGTGAACGAACGATGTTTCGTTTAAAGCCACCGGTACTCCATCCGGTACCGGTAGATGGCCACTTCCACCTGATCACGTGCCTTCCACGTCATCCAGGCGAGTTCATTGCAAAATGTAGGGATGGTCATAATATTTTGGCTGTTGAGTGTATATCTTGTTCAAATTTTGAATCGTTCATAAAATACTTTTTATTCATCCACTCAAATTCAAATACATTTTTTTTTTGAACATGTAGTGGATGACATTGGATGTTAATACAGTTTTTCACAAATATTAATTCATTCATTCATTCATATTAGTTTTATAGGGGAGAAAAAAAAATTTCCCTTATATAAGATATTTAGCGGGATATAAATTTAGGGATAAATACCGTCAGTGGCGTAAGCGTGTAGATTGCTGGAAGAAAAATTTCTTTTTCAGATTCTTTTTTCATTGTGGGTTCTGGTCTGAGTCGAGGAGGGAACAAAAGGGAAAATGAACACATGCGAATAAATGAGTGAGAGAGATGGAAAGTGTGTGCGTGTGAGAGAGAGAGAATTTTCTGTAACTTAAAAAAATATAAATGAAAATTATTTATAAATGACTTTCTGCAATAGAGTGGGAAACAAAGTAGGAATTGACTTTAAAAAACTTTTCTTATATTACTTGTTTTAAAAAAAGAAGGGGGCGGGGGAGGATGAGAGAGTGGTAGCAAAGGTTCAAGATCCCATGTGCGCATGAGCTACAGCAGGGGTCTCCAAACAACGGCCCGCCAGTGTCATCCATCCGGCCCGCGACAACGAATTGCTTATTGTTGCTGTAATAAGTTGGTTAAAAAAACACAGAATGATAATAACTCGGTTTTATTGACTTGCTGGGTAAAGCAAGCATAATACTCGGAAAATCTAACTTAAGCATAACAACAAACAAGTACATAATTGAAATGAATCCCACTAGCATTATAAATCGGTGAACATCCCGCGGTTGCCCTCGGTAGTTAGGTTGGGGTAAAGAGTATCGCATAGCTATGTATATCGATGTTTGGAATGCATATATCCTGAATCGAACACATGATATATTTTTTTTTATCATGGGGGGGGGGGAGTGATGACACTAATGAGATTTGTATAACTGTGATTTTTCACTGACAATAGTTTGTAGTTAGCAAGTATATGCTCTGTCAGAGCACGTACTCGGCGACTGGTCTAGGAATTACAGATAATGGCAAAAAAATGAAAACGGTTTTGGCCTTTGGTACTTACTGGAGTAAACAGTATGGCCCTGAGGCTGGAAAGTTTGGAGACCCCTGAGCTACAGCGACGAAACTGAAAATCATTAAAGAAACACAAATATCAAAAGAGTGGACGGCTGGAACAACATTTAGAGATCACAAAACACAGAAATGTCTGCAAAGTATATAATGAGAGTAAGGAACATGCCATCCATGAAATCCCCAAAACTTAAAAAAATTAGTAAAATCAAAAAGAAATATTTGTCAAAAACCCAAAAGAAATTTATTATATTATTCTGAGAATAGATACCCAAAGGCTGTTATAAACCATGCTATTTCTTCTGGCTAGATCAGGGATGGGCAAACTTTTTCGGTCGCGGGCCAAAAATCGGGGAAAAAAAGTTTGGCGGGCCAAGATACAATTTTCTAAAATTTTATAAACAATATACAAGTATTACAATTTAAATATGTCAATGAGTGGAATGAAATGGCGATTTCATTTTTAAAAGTTCCTTATAGTGAGGTTCGAAGTGAGATGCACTGATTCTAAGGAAGGAGGCAAAATGCTCATCTGTCAGTCTACTTCTGAAAGAATTCTTTCTAAGGTTCATAGTTGAAAACATTTGTTCACACATATGAGATGAAGCAAACACAACACTGAGTTTCTGGGCGTGAGTTATTAAATCTGGGAAACTTACTTTCGATAATGACTTGTAAAACTTTAATTACTGGCGCCAATCTGCAGTAATAACTAAAAAAGAACTTCCTTTTTTAACACTGTACCGATTGAAAGCTGTCTGTGCTTGCTATTTCCGTCGCTTTACATTTTGTAGACCAAATATTTTATTTTATTTTTTTTCCAATGCAGCTGACAAACAGACATGGACGTCTTGAATGCCTTAAGGCAAGCGCTGCATAGACGTTACTCACTTTGCATGACCCAGGGGGTGAGTGTCACTTGAAGATAAGCCACGGACGCGGAGCAACAATGCCCCGCAACGATCCTATTAGACCGGGACCTACGGTTTAAAGTGGATTCCGAACCACTACAAACATCCATGGCAGCGGCGGGACAGGAACCCGAAACCTGTGGTACCGAGCGCTAGCCACTCGGCCATTTAGGCCCTTTAAATAAGACACCTAGAAATTATAAAATGCTAGCAGTGGACTCGGCAGTGCTGCTATAAACCTATATATATATTCATATATATATATATATATGAAATTAATAAATGTAATTTTGCATTTTCTTATCTTTTCCGTTGTGATACCATTGGCCCTTTGTGTTTACCCTTACATTATATTCTATATTCGTTATCATTATTATTAAGCTAATTATCTTATTATTAATACTTATATTCTTATATTTATTATAACTTCTTTGATCAATCAATTTAAGCCCTAGGTGCAATGCTATTTTTTGATTTAAGACAAACTTCGTTATATTTGTGTAAATTATTTATAATTGCCATTGTTCATTTATGCAGAAATTTTTTTTCTCTCTATAATGCAGCTGGCAAACACTCAGATGCCTTAAGGCAAGCGCTGCACCGACTTTATTCACTTAGCACTACCCAGGAGGTGCGTGTAGCTTGAAGCTAAGCTACGGACGCGGAGTAGCAATACCTCTGCAATGCTCTACGATTCTGTTAGACCGCGATCTACAGTTTAAAATGGATTCCGAACCAATGCAAATATCCATGGCACCGCCAGGACTGGGGTCACCACTCAGCCTTTATACAGAAAATAGAATTCTAAATAACAACTACCAGAAATGAACCAACTAGCGCCAAGCGATTTCTTCTATGTACACTAACTGACCATTTCAAATTTAACAGGTCATACAGTAAATAATTTAGAACAGGGGTCTCCAAACTACGGACCGCGGGCCAAATCCGGCCCGCCAGTGTCATCCATCCGGCCCGCGACAGCGAATAGCATAGTGTTGCTATAATAAGTTGGATGAAAAAACACAAAATGATAATAACTCGATTTCATTTACTTGCTATGTAAAGCTTAATGACAAGCATAATAAACATGAAAATTTAGCTTAAGAATAACAACTAACAAATAATTGAAATGAATCCCACTAACATTATAAATTAGCGAACATCCCGCGGTAGTATGTAGGGGTAAAGAGTATCGCATATGTACGTATATCAATGTTTGGAATGTATATATTCTGAATTGAACATGATTTTTATCCTGAAAATCCCTCAGGAACGGAAAAGCTAAATGAACGCGAATGAAACCGCGGGGTATCCACTTGCAAAAAAATACAAATGAGATTTATGTAATTGTAATTTTTTACTGACAATAATGGATCAATTTTACTTGTACCAATTATTAAAAGAGATTTAAGATGCTCATCGGTTAACTTAAATCTGTAAACATTCTTTATGTACTTCATTTTGGAGAATGTTTTCTCACACAAGTAAGTAGTATCATAGATTAGTTAATGTTTTTAATTTTTCTGCCATTATAAATGGTTTTGGCCCTCAGTACTTACTGGAGTAAAAAGTATGGCCCGAAGGCTGAAAAGTTTGGAGACCCCTGATTTAGAAAATAAAATTATTTCAGACTTCGAAAAACAGAAAGCTTCCACCAACAATCACGTGAGGGCAAGTCGTCTAAAAAAATGTTTCAAAGTTGTTTACTTTTTCTTTCAATTGCAGAGGAATAGACAAAATGGTTCTAGCCTCGCAAAAGGGTCCCCATCTATGCCTATTCATCTGCGCATTTTACTAATCTCGCTCAAGGGTCCCATTGCATCAGCCAATAAGATACGAATCGTCAACGAACTGTTTTAAAAATCTGCTTATAATGATATCGAATACATCCCGCATTGAAATAAACTTTCTCACAATAAAGTAGCCTTGGCGCCAATGAAAGCAAAAGCATCATAGCAGATGGCCTAATGTTTATGCCAATCCCTGAACTAATTGTAAACACATTACATTCTCTGCTTGTTAAAATGATTGGTAAAAATTACGTACCGTTTAATTGTAAATCCATTTCATCTGCTGAACTATTATTCATAATTGGTGAATAAGTTTAAATTGTTTTATAATTTAGTTCTTAATAAATTTTATAGTTTAATTAATAATGCTTTAATTAATAATTTTATAATTAACTAGCAGACCCGGCCACGCGTTGCTGTGGCTTTCTTGTATTTCGTTCAATTATTAGATACTATAATTGGTATTGTTAAGGAAGGGATTGGTAAAGAATGATGAAAAAAGTTAAAGTAGCTCATAAAAGCAGTTTTCACAAGATTTAAAGTAGTACATAAAACAATAATATTCAGAACATGAGAATTTTACAGTTATGTAGTACAGGCATTGAGACACGGCGCCATCTGTTAGATGCAGGAAATAGGTAATTTATGAGCATTATAAATTATATAGATAAAATGTACGTCGCACAATACGTTGTAGTACTCGAAATTGGAAACTTTTGGTCCGCGATCTTGCTGCACTGCTCGAAATATGAAAATCGTCCATTTCACATTTAAATAAAAACAAATCTGAACAAAAACAATCCTATCTCTCAAGGTGAAACAAAACGCACATTTAAAAAAAAAAAAGTTAAAATCGAATTGTTAGTTTCGGAGGTCATCCCGGACAAACATCGTGACACGGGAATTATATATACTAGATAATTCTTACATGTCAAAAATCAAATCCGCATTTAGAAAAAAATAATCATCTTTCATCAGATTTCTTTCAAAGCAAGTTTATTTATACTAGCAAAATTTCTCTTAACCTGATGGCCGAGTGGCTTGCTCTCTGGCGCACGGTACCTCAAGTTTCGCGTTCGAGTCCCGGCGGTGCCATGGATGTTTGCAGTGGTTCGGAATCCACTTTAAACTGCAGGTCCCGGTCTAACAGGATCGTAGAGCCTTGCGGAGGTACTGTTACTCCGCTCCTGTAGCTTATCTTCAAGCTACATGCGCCTCCTGGGTAGTGAGTAACTTTGGTGCAGCGCTTGCCTTAAGTCATCCAAGACAACTGTTTAAGTGTTTGCCAGCTGCATTAGAAAAAAAATTTATCATACACAAAAACCATTGTTATAGTAAGGAATAATTTGTACCTTCATTTCTGTTCTCTCATTTCTTATAATAAGATGCACGAAATACTAATGACAAAATTTTTACACCTTTTTTTCCACAAAATATCCACTGCTAAGGGTTATTCGATTAATATTTTTAAAAATTGGTGTTACAAAACGGTTTGTATTTTGAGGTGGGAAGTCTGTATTGGAGGTGCGAGGCGAACATTTTTAAGGAAGTGGTTTGGTTTGTCGCTCTACGGTCATTTTGTGCACACTTTAGGCTAAACAGCCCGGGACCTACCGTTTAACAAGGATTCCGCACTACCAACCAACATCCATGCCACCGCCAGGATTCGAACCTGAAGCTTTCGGTACCAACCGCCACAGCGCTATCCAGTTGGCCATCAGACCGGTTTTAAGGAAGCGGATCCAGGAATAGATTTAAAAACTTGATTACCGACAGTTTAAAAAAATATTTTTCCAAACTTTCACGAATTTGTGTTAAAATTAAATGTTAAGTAGGCAATCCAATTGTTTCCTTCAATAATACAAATATAAGCAAACACAGTAACTGCTTTAGCAGCAAATCAGGCAAGTGTTGAACTGATACTCATAAAAAGCCATTTCGGATCCACAATGAATGAAGCTATTCCAGTGTCAAGAACAAAAAGATATATATATATATATATATATATTTTTTTTTTTGTTCTGATGCAGCTGACAAATACTTAGACAATTGCCTTGGATGCCTTAAAGCAAGCGCTGCACAGACGTTACTCACTTTGCATTACCCAGAAAGTGCATGTAGCTTGAAGACAAGCTAAGGAGTAACAATACATCCGCAACGCTCTACGATCATGTTAGACCGGGACCTACGGTTTAAAGTGGATTCCGAATCACTACAAACATCTATGGCACCTCCGGAACAAAAAGAACCGAACAAAAAGATGTAATGTATTACAAATACAGCATCTATATGCTTTAACGGTGCAATTTTTTTCTATAGTGTGTCCGACTAGTGTGGCAACGTGCGCCTCTGGTGAGCATGAGGGTTGACGTTTTGGCGGCTGTGTTGTAGACACAGTTTCAAAATCGAGGAGGTTCGATAACTGCACATTACAAATGTTCAGCATCTTGCTTCGTTACTCGGACTATGTGGTGGGAGTTTTCCGGGAGTCTCCCATGCGACACGCAAATGCGGGGTAAAAAGACCTCCCGGATGGCCACACCCTTCTTTTTCAGCGACTCGGAGCCAAGACAGACTTCTACCTACGGGTGCTCCATCGCAACAGAAACTGCCCTCATGGGGTGTCCGTCCAGACCTGCCGGACACTAAAGATTAGACACAATTCTACTTTCTTTTATTTTCATGTCTTCAGCAATTCTATAATATTTCAGTACGTGTCGGAATGGTAGTGTTATGTTTATGGGGTATATGCATTTTTTGCAATCATCTTTTTGTCTTTCAAATGAGTTCAAATGCGACACTTTAAAATTATCCTCATCATGATCGGCGCAACAGCCCCATGGTGGAGCATGGCCGTCTGCCTACTGGTATATTTCGAAACATGAGATGTCTCCTTTTTCACTAATTGTCCATTTTTGGTAACAACATTTTTGGGTTGTCATTTTTGGGTTGTCAAATAACATTTTTGGGTTGTCCGCCCTACGCCCAACAGCCATGTTAGGCTGAAGACCTACAGTTTAAAGTGGATTTCGAACCACTACAAACATCCACGGAACAGCCGGGACCCGAACCCGAAACCTGTGGTACCGAGCGCTAGCCAGTCGGCCTTTCAGGCCCCTTAAAATTATAAAAATGTTATATTATTAAAAAAACTGTTTTTATAGGTATATCTAATTTTTTTTTACTTTTGATCATGTTTGTAACAAATTTAATATAAAAATATACTGTACTTTGGGGGCCACATTTAAACATGCGTAAATTCTATGAACTGCATTTGCCAACCGTTGATATAGATTGCAATTGAATCTTTAATTGTTGATCTGCTTAATTTTTTATTAAAATATCGACAGAATAACATTATTTATTTTTGAGTAATTCAAAACTCATTGATCCTGATTTGAAATAAATGTAGAGTTGGATAAAAGTGTGGTATTATCTAAAGCAGGAGTCTCCAAACTTTCCAGCCTTAGGGCCATACTGTGTACTCCGGTAAGTACCAAGGGCCAAAATCGTTTTAATTTTTCTGCCATTTTAAATCTCTTTTAATAATTGGTACAATTAACTACAAAGTATTGTCAGCGAAAAATTACAACTACATAAATCTCATTAGTATTTTTTTGGCAAGCGGATACCCCGCGGTTTCATTCGCGTTAATTTAGTTTTAGCGTTCCTGAGGGATTTTGTCGTGTCAATATGAGCAATATCTTTTAGTAAATATTTTTTTATGGTAAAATTCTATATAATTATCGTATATGTTAGACTATATTCTATGAGTGTCCCTTGGAAGGGGACTGCTTGTTGGTCTCTGCACCTGACCGGATGGGTCACAGCTGGGGGTGAAGGGGATATATGTGGAAAGTATTTTAATTGGCAGGGGTTATAAAACACTTCGAGGTCAGATGGTCAAGAAATCAGTTGAGCAAGACGGGGATTTGGATTTATGGACGGGGGTGCGTCTGCCCAACGGATATAGACTCTAATACGGTGTCAGCAATCGCCCCCCCCCCCGAGAAGGAACTATAAAATGGAGGTGACGGACATCGCAGAGGAGGAGAGAGGGAAGGAGGAACCCAGAGAGAGAGCAAGATGTAGGAGGACTGAAGACAGGGAGGGGGCTGCCCCATCCCCCGTAATGAAGTGCTGAAGGGCGCAGAAGAGGAAAGATAACCCAACGTGGTCTCCCAGTGAAAAGACCAAGTCTAGAGACCTCACGCCCGACGCAAGGGCCCAATAAAACGGTTGGCCCTTGCTGCCACGGAGTTTGAACAGTGATGCTAGACTTCTTTCGTCAAGATGCATTTGAGCCTGACTCTCGGTTTCAACGAGTAGCTGAAGATCCTCTGGCCACAGCGTCTTTGGAGAAAGAAAAAAGGCTCTTCCCATGCTACATGATGTGGACAAGTTTCCCCAGGTCTCCTGCCCGACACAAGAGCCCCATGAGCGGTTGGCCCCCTGCTGCCAAGACTTTGATCAATGGTGCGTATAGAACATTATTATCTCTGAAACTTTAAAGTTGAAAAAAAAAAAAAAAAAGGGAACCCCTCTATCCCAGCTGTCGTGGCAAGTTATGAACTGTAAGGTCTATCACTATATTATTTTATTATTAAATATTAATTTAGAATTGCGGCAACTTGTATAAGTTGCATTTATATTAATGCATTATCCGAATTTCACAGTAACTTAGGTAAGGTTAATTGCAAGACTTATTACAAAAATTTGTAAATAATAATAAATTCACTTTTGTTTATATTTAAAATTATGAATTTGTTTGTGAATTATTTCATGAGAGTGTGCTTCCTTTTCTAATTATATAAGTCTCTGAAGGCATGCGAACTTGTTGGTTTAAAATGTGGTATGGGTTATTGCGGTTATAGATAATGGTTATCGTGTGTGTTAAGTAAACGGTGTAGTTAGTTGTTTCCAGAATCAGGTTTTTTTGTTTAAATTTATGTTTAAAAGTAAATGACAACACCACAATTTTCAGGATAAAAATCATATGTTTGATTCAGGATATATACATTCCAAACATCGATATACATACAAATCTTTACCCCGACATAACTAGCGAGGGTAACCGCGGGATGTTCACTCGTTTATAATGTTAGTGGGATTCATTTCAATTATTTGTTAGTTGTTATGCTTAAATTAAATTTTCTGCGTATTATGCTTGTCATTAAGCTTTACCTGGCAAATCAGTAAAATCGAGTTATCTTCATTCTGTGTTTTTTATCCAACTTATTGCAGCAACAATAAGCTATTCGCTGTCGCTGGCCGGATGGATGACACTGGCGGGCTGGATTTGGCCCGCGGGCCGTAGTTTGGAGACCCCTGCCCTAGGCTATTCCACTTGTGAGGCCCTTTCACTTTCCATTTTTAAGTTTGTAAATGACACGAGAGATAATAAAATGCATCATTACTGTGATATGTATCAATATGCTAAAGGAAACACGTTGTGATGGGTTCTCATCTTTATAAAAAAATGTGGCAGAAAAAAAAGTCGTGAACACTTATTTGGACATATATCCTCAGCACCCTATATAGTACTGGTAACAATAAGTAATCAAACACAACATTTACAGGCACTTTATTTATGCAATTTTTTTATTTTTTATAGTTTGGGGACCCTTGATCTAAAGTGAGTTTCCTCTCTGAAGAATATTTAAAAAAAAAAAAAAAAAAATGATTTTTGGAAAAGTAATTTAAATACAAAATGTGAACATGATTAGGTTAAAGTGACCATCAATGTTCCTTCGCACTCTTTTAATCATCATTCGCTCAAAAATCCTTTTTAATTATAATTTTTTTTTTTTTTTATCTTCGCAAAATCTTTTTGATCATCCGTAATTTGTAAAAAAGGGGTCTAGCTCGAATATATTGACGACAGTTCTCCATTTGTTTATCATACAAGACAGAAGCTAGCAGCTGCTCCAGCAACCAAGGTGGTTCGCACCGTACCAAGCCACTCTGTCGTCACTTGTTGGGCGTTAACATAAACACACTGGATGCTTCTGTAAAAAAAAAAAAAAAAAAAAAAATGGCTAATCCTTAACTGCTTCGAACAAACCATAGACAAAACATTCCAATTCCTGACGCCACTCCTTAGGAAAAGGAGAACCAATGGGAGATGATCCTTCCTATCGTTTGGGATTCATCTGCCCCCGAACTGAAACTGAAACTAAACCTGCCATTATCAAATCAGACACTGATTAGATTGCGTTCTTGATTTTTCGCTTAGCGATTTGACTTTTCAATTTCTAATTTTTTAATATTAATTTTGTAATCCCACGTATTTTTCATTATTATCTTTCTTTTTTTTATATATATATTTATTCAATTTTAATCTTTTTATATTTATTCCATATTATATCTTTTTTTATTAATAAGTGTCTGTGACTTTTCGTGTTTTATTTATCATATTCATATATTATTGTATCCTGTTTATTGTATTATATCTTCAATTTTAAACCATTAAGGTAAGTTTCATTTTAAATATTAAAATTTTGTAATACATTTTTTTATATTATTTCTAATGAGTTAAAAGAATTATGTGTTCATTAAACTGTAATTAAAATATTAAAATTTTGTATTTAAGTATTTTTTTTTAATATTATTTCTTATGAGTTAAAAGAATTATGTGTTTGTTCATTACACTGCAATTAAAATATTAAAATTCCGTATTTAAGTATTTTTTGAAAGTCATAAATAAAAAATAAAAAAATTTCATTTTATTGTTAATTCGGAACTTCATCCATTGAATATTTTTTAAATTAACTGAGTAATTAATTAATATTTTTGGACGGATTTTATGTTGTGTTTTATTATTTTTATCTGTAGATATTTTGTCATTTTCTGCAATAATTATTTGTATATGAGAACGGTAAATTATCACTTCAGTTTAACCGCATATGACTCGCAAAGTCATATACGATTTTTCAGTTTAAATTCGTGTGTCATATAATATTAAAATTGTTTTTTTTTTAATTTTATTATTATTTCGGAACTTTATCCATTGAATATTTTTAAATTAACTGAGTAAATAATTAATATTTTTGGTCGGATTTATGTTGCGTTTTATTATTTTTATCTGTAGATATTTTGTCATTTTCTGCAATAATTATTTGAATGCGAGAACGGTAAATTATCCCTTCGGAGAGACGGGGAAAAAATAAAAAAACTTTGAACGAGGCTTGTTTTTACATCATCTAATTAATTACGGATCTATTTCAAATGATGTAAATAGATAATCTGACTAGATAAAACAATTAAATGTTGGAATCGAACAGCATTTTCCATAATTTTGTGACTGCTCCATATTTTGCAATAAAGAATTTTCATAATATTTTATAATTAAAAAAAGAAACACGTTTAATCAATTAATTCAACTGTTTGATTAATTTTTTAAAATAAAGTTAATATATTTGTATATTATATATTTATATTTTTATATTTTTAATATTTTTATATATTTATATTTATATTCCTAATTACAAATTTCTAATTAATTTGCGAATTTTGAACGAGGCTTGTTTTTAAATTATCTAATTAATTACTGAGCTATTCAAATGATATAAATAGATAACCTGACTAGATAAAACAAGTGTTCGAATCGAACAATTTTCTTTAATATGATAAGCCGTGTCTGAAAAGCATTTTTTATTTACTATAGAAAATAATTGTAAATCAGACAAATTTAATATTTAATAAAATTTATTTAGATTTTTATTTTTATTTTAGTGAGATTTATTTATTTTTATTTTAGCAAAATTTATTTAGACTTAATTTTATCTTACTGAGATTTATTTAGATTTTTAAAACATTTTTTCTATCTCATCTGTTAACTGAATATTGCTTTTCTGTTAAGCTGTTATTATCGTATATATTGTTCATAATAAGTATTTTTTCCATAAAAAAATTTTTCATCCGGTTGGTTTTGTTTCTTATACAGAAGTCGTTTTTGTTCATTTATTACTTTAATTAATTTTTGTATTACTTTTTTTTGTTCAGCTTGGGTAATTAGTATATCTGACATAGATTAATATGTAATATAGTAATGGTAAGATTGAAATATTATGAAATTGTTTGTGCGAAGTTTGACAATCATTAATTTTGAATGATTTGGTAAATTTGAGTGATTGAATGATGAATTAATTTTTATCATTTTACTGTGATAATCGACAATGATTCTCACAGTACACATAGGACAATAATTTTCACTGTACACGTAGAAGTCACAGTCAGTTTGATTTGTAAAGTAAAAAAACTGCAAAATAATAAATTAAAACAGACTTCTATAACTTCTTCTTAAACCAGAGCTTCTATATCATCCTATTTTTTTCCGAGCAGCTTTACGCATTTTGATTTTATTGAGTAAATAGGCATACTATACCTCTTAAATATGTTTCATGATAAATTACATTCGTTTGTGTATGCATGTTCATGTACACTCTGATCAATAATGTCAAAATTTGTGTATGCCTACTATGAGCTAATGCAAGCTAACAGTAAAATAATTTTCAAATAATAATAGTTCCCGATTTACTGATATAAATTGAGGGAAAAATTGATGTTCCCAAATGTATCAATTGCAACGCCATGAGTCATCTTGCAGCCTTGGAGAGGCTGACCCAATTTCCCGAAAATTAACTCCAACTCCAATAGACAAGCAGTTTATGCTAAGATCATGCGTTCTAGACAAGTTATCCACAATGTCAGCTTTGCTTCCATGCTAAAAAATTGTGCAACTTCATCCGCTCCTGCAATTGTGACTCAGAACCAACAGAGTGCTTTGCCCAGCATTCGGAGATATTAACTTATTCCAAAATGCAATTTTCTTAATGAAAGAATTTATTTCTTTATTTACCGACATCAAAAATCTTCCAAATTTAATTAATAGAATAAATTCCACTAAGATCAAAGCTGACTGCAATACTGCAAACTTCGGAAGTTGCAACTGTAAATATTCGCAAATTGTATGTGCTCTTTAATACTTCTATTGATGCCCCCCCCCTAATTACTCGGCTAATTACAGGTCTTTATGCAAAGAATTGCTATTGGAAAGCTATTAATAATTAATATGTTATTTTTTTAATAAATTGATAATATATATATATATATATATATCTTTTTTTCTATCTAATCAATGGGCTTAAAGCTTAAGATACTTCTCTCATTCACAAAGGAGGAGATAGAGGTTGCTATGCAACCAAGGCTCTCCGTCAACCTGGCAAATGGTCGTCATCGTTTAATAAAACTGAATAATTTAATTTAAAATATCTATTCTTAGAAGTATTCATATTATGATAGGAAGAGATTTTCAGTCATCCAAGAGATGACTATCTTATGAACTTCGGATATCTAACTGTAAATTCATCAAATATTATTTCTTAATTTTGTAAAAATGATCTTTTAAAACCTGTTGAATTAGCGTGCAGTGCATTAGTCCTCATCTGCATCTGTTTTATTCAAGTGATTGTGATTTTCAAATTAAAAAAGAGGATTTTCTTCCTTTTCAGATGTCTACATACGATGTTCTTATGTCTGTTGTCGATGGGGGCGTGTTCCAATGCAGACCGGACTGCTTTGCAGAGTGCCTACCGGACGACTGTGAGTACATTTTCATTTCCCATTTGCGTTAACATATATTTCTTGTTTGTGTATCAAATTAGTATTTCTAAGGCAGGGTTTCTTATGCAACCCTAATTAACCAACTGGCTATCTTAATTCTTACTAATTTTTGTTTTTTAGTTAATTGTTATTTAATTTTTAATTTAATTCAATTTAACTTTTTAATTTAATTCAATTTAACTTTTTAATTTAATTCAATTTAACTTTTTAATTTAATTTAATTCAATGATCTTTTCTGTAAACCTTAAATAGAGCTCTGGTATTAATTTTAATTTTAATTACTTTAATTCTTCATTTCGTAATTTTATTATTTGTAAAAAGAAATAAAAAAAATTTATCGCCTTTTTACTAACAAAATATTATGTTGATTTTAGAAGTGAGCCACTGTCGTGGCGCCATCTATCTGTAACTACAAGATTTATTTGTTATTTTCTTTTGAACCGGTGTATTTGTTGTTTGCTTTGATCCCTTTGTAACCTGTGTTTACCTGTACACTTGTGCTGTTTAATCTGTATATACAATGTTTTATTTTATTTTTATTTCTTTTAATTTAATTTAATTTAATTTTTTGGGAACATAGTGTAAAAGACACCTAATTGTACCGATAGGTTTTTGATTTTTTTCGATTTCCTGCTTTAATTGAATCTCAAAAGCAGGTGATATTTTTTAAAATTCTTTTATTTTTCTTTTATATTAATATTCATTAATTTAAGCAACTTCATTAGTGCACATATTTTAACTAACTTTTAAGGTGTGGAGGTTTAGTGGTTTTTAAAACCACATTGGAACTCCGTAACGGGTACGCCCGTTGCGCCTTGGCTTCTTAATATGGCTCCTGCATTTAGATACATTACTTTCCACTAATAAAATATGATTTTTAAGTATCAATAAATTTAAAAATCTGTGAAATATTTAAAACTGGGATGTAGTGTAATCATTGGCAAGAATGTATTCATAAGTTAAAACTTTTCAGTAGATGTTTAAAGATTACCCTTTGATGTCTTGCATGAATCATTCAAGTTCCGATATAATTACTCGTTTGATGAACGATGATTCTGCGTGATTTATAGGATGAGTCTGTTAGGTAATGGGAATTGGCGATTTGATGACGGTAATTGGCGTCTTTGCTACTGCGAATAGAACAGTTTGGCTTCTTGCTGGTTTCTACTAGCGTAATACGAGTGCTGGCCATTTAGATAACAAATATAATATATATATTTGTCGCTCTATGGTCATTTTGTGCAGACTTCAGGCTCATTAGACCGGGACCTACAGTTTAACGTGGATTCTGAACCACTATCAAGCATCCATGCCACTGCCAGGATTCGAACCTGAAGCCCGTGGTACCAAAGGCCAGGGCGATAGCCAATTGACCTTCAGGCCGCATAATATCTTTAAATAGAATAATAATCGTAAGTATTAGTCGACTCCAATCTATTGCGAAGAATGCATATGTTCAATATTACGAGGATACACTCTACATTCAGCTTTTTGAAAACAGACAGTTCTTCGTTTGTTTCCAAGAGTCATTAGACGTCGTGAACTATTATAGTACTGAATGCGTGTTTTTCAAAACTTACAATAGAATTTTTGAAACACTATTTTTTCTACACTGCCAGATCGTAACAGTTGTAATAAATTTCGGAATCGAATGAAGTTTCAACTCTGTTTTAAAGGATATACATGCAGTGGTCTGAAAGTTTTTTTTAAGATATTCCTTTAGATTTTTTTGTTAAAAACTCGATTCTTGTATCTTTGCTTTCAATGTCTCAATGGTTGCCCCCGGAAATACTTTACTGTTGCTTTAACACAAAGGTTTGTGCATCGTGAATTAGCCAGCAATTCATGAAATGCACGTTCTTGTAGGTATCCAGGTACTCGGAGCAAGCCGCAATCAGTTCTGTTGAGTATAGGCTTATAAAATTACCACAACGTAGTAGTTCTCTTTCTTCATTCCTTCAGTAAGATGTCAAATTAATAAGCATTTGATGTGAATATTTATTGGGAAAAAGCAATAGAGGCCATTTTTTTTTATTCATAATTTTCTGTACATCATTTTTGACAAAAGAAAATTCAGCGTTGAAATTTTTAGATGAAATAAATTGATGGTGGTTTGAGTTTTTATGTATGAACTAGTGTTTCTTTGTTATATGAGCAAAGATCAATGTTTCTGAAATCAAAGTTTTAGCTTTCCTTATCAAATATATGTACTTATGTTAAAGGATCATGATGTGTGAAGTTATTTTCTGTTTGTAAACATGATAATTTCGTTCGAAATAAAATCTGTTGCATTAATTTTATCTGATGCAAACTCAGATCTAGGATGCAATTTGATTTTCAATTTTGGTAATAGATAAATTGAAAATGGTCCATTTCAGTGCAACTTGAGATTAATCTTTATTCCAAGAAAAGACATATTTCACAAAAACATAAAATACTATTTTTTCCCCTAATACAATACTGATATGCTAGGAATTTTCAGATACTTTTATATCATGCAGTTAGATAGGGAACATAGATTGAGTTATTAGAAAAAAAAATGTCATTTAAATTCATAAGTTATGGAACAATTTTTACATACTGTTCTTCTAGGAAATCATTTGGTAAAAAAAATTGGAGCAAAAATATTTTTTTGAACATTTCTAGTGAGCACAATTTTGTTCCTGTTGTAAATTTGAAGTTTCATATATTTTAATAATTCCATATTATAAATAAAAATAAGAGATAAATTTTCATGATCAGTTTTAAGTTCCAATTCTTGTGTAGTATGATATAATGAAAACAATTGTATCGAAGGATTTCCAACTTGTATATCAATTACACAAACATAAAATGATGATTCATATACGCTATTTCTATAGTGCTTATACTTATTAGTTAAACTTAATTCGATTTTTGTCCTTTCAGGCCCAGCCCACAGACAGGCTATTAAACACGTAAGCATATTTTTCCATTTTATTTCATTTATTACTGCTATATTAGTTTAAATTGTATTATTCCTATAAGTGATGTTGGACTAAATTGAATAGGAAAATATTAATTCAAATATATTTTAAATAGTACATGTTTAATTGTAATTGATAAATATTTTTTAACTGTATTTTAATTTTTAAAACATTAATAATTCCAACAAAATATTGTAGTTGTATTGAAAAATTTTATTCTTTGATAGTCTGCATTGTGGTCAATTATTAAGTTGTGTTATATTTTGATTTCCATCTCTGGACTTCTTCCAGTTTAAATATATAAAAAAAGTTATATGTGAATAATGAATTTTCATTCATTGATCTTAATTTACTTTTCAAAATATAACATTCTGGATTTTTCTTCTATTATTATGTTAGATATGTGAATGATTTTTGAATGGTTTTGTATTTTTCACTTTTTTTTTCATATTTCTTTTGGACCATGTGAAATGTTACCAATATTTCGAAATGTATGCATTCAAGAGAAAATAATTATTTTTGAGTTTTAATCTCTTTAAATTCCTTTCCAGTATGAAGCAGTCGTCCAGCGCCTGGAAAGCGCAGAAAGAGCTGCAAGGGAGTTACAGGAGGAGAACCAAGCGCTGAAGAAAGCGCAAGAAAACTGGCGGTTGGAGCGAATTAAACTGATAAAGGTACAGAGTTAAGAAATTATAATTATAAATTTCCTAATGATTTGAGTTATCAAGATGTTAGAAAAGTGTAATTGTATTCAATCAAAATACATAGATTTATAAATGCAGAGAACAGAATGGATTCAGCTATGTTTTTTCTCTGTTTCATTTAGAGTTAATTAAATGCAATGAATTTTTTCAACAAAATAAACAATTTTCAAAAACAATAATTTTCAAATCATTCAAAAAGCTCAATTTTCCAAAACAATAATTTTTTCCAAATATTTCACTTAATAAATTACAATGTCTCATCATCTGCAACATTTTAAGAAAAGACATTACAATTTTTGCTAAAGTTGAAAAAAAAAAGTATTTATATAAAATTTTTTCATCTGAAAATCAAAGTCTTAATTTAGATTTTTTGAAAATGTGATAATATTTATGTTGTTTGAACTTATTATAGTTTTGATTTATCTTTTGAATGAATCTGAGGTTTTTCTGTTTACCTGAAGAACTAACTAAATTTTTTTTTCTGATTTGATTCAAGAAATACCGCATATTCTGAATTGTGTTAAAATCAAAAGATTGGAAAGAATATTCTATTTTTAGTAAAATCTCATTTGTATCCTAACTGTTTTTGGGAGAATTATGAGATTTTGTTTAAAATTGTAAATGTCTTAAATTCTCAATCTTTGCCTAACAATATTAAATCCAATTGCAACTGTTCAACAATTGCTATTAAAATATGTTTTTTTCATTTCAGCTGTTTTCGTATTTAACATATAAAATATTAATATATTTCACACACACACACAATTTTAACAAACATAATCTATTTTTAAATATTTCATATTGAATTATCTTCCTTAGAAGTATTTAATAAAATTTAATGTTTGTCCTCTCCTTAATAAAATTTTGCTGAGAAAAAGTCACTATGATTTTTTTTATTGGTTTGAATAATGCTATTTCTTACCATTAGTAGAACCAATCTTAATTGTGATATAAGCATGTATGTATGAAGGAAGGTTTGGGACAAACTCTATGTATCATGATTTTTAACCCATTTTTTTTTATTGTAGTAGATATATTTAGTAAACATTCACTATAAACTTAAAAATAGGATTTAAGCCTTACTTGCCAGAAAATAAAAAATAAAATAGTAAAAATACTGGTATTTCTAATGTGACTCGGTTATCTATGTATTTAACAAAACATACAAAATTATTGTTAATAATGTTTACTTTGTTAACCAATATTGGGATTTCTTTATAGCTCTTGCCCTGGAAAACCGCCAGAGAGCTGCCTGGAACCTCCCAATCCCCTACAAGCCCTGCAAAAAGTAAGTCCGAGTTTGAACAACTTTTATTACTCCAGCAGTGTTCTATTCTCAGTTCTTGTCTAATTTACTTTCTTTCCATTTCAGAACGCAGGGCTGATTCTCTGGGAAGGGAGGTCTCCAGAAAGGTATGTATATCTTTTGTCTCCCAATTCTAGCTTTACTTGTTTTTGCTTATTTTTTTACTCATGGCATCTACTTGATACTCAAATAGGTTGAGGTAATCAGAATATTAACAAAACAAGATTTTTGTAAAAAAGAAGTTGAATTTGTTTTATTTAATGTAAAGATCAGGCCTTTAGCTTTTGTTGACAGTTTGTTTTGAGAGTCATTAGAAATTGATATACAACTCACAAGTTTTTAGGATACTGTGCATTCAAAATTTACAATTAAATTTCTGATAAACAAATTTTTTTTCTACACCTTCATATAACACTGGTAACTGTGTTCGAATCATTTTTCAAAGTTAAACAAATTTTTAACTGTTTTTAAGGATATGTATGCATTTGAACTGAATTGTTTTTAAATAGATTCATTTAGGGTGAATTATGATTCCTTATAAACCTTTTTTTTTCATATATTTCTGCTCTAAATGAATTAACTGTTAAAATATTTTGATTCCAAAGATGTGAATATTTTTTTTTTATCGAATTCAAGTAATCTTCTCACTATGAATGTAAATATATAATAACTATTTGAGTGGATGCAACAAAATAAGTGTATGATTAAGTTTATAACACTTTGCAAAATAAAAA
>BPLQ01010803.1:0-12440 GCA_021605075.1 Caerostris darwini
GTCCTGTTTCGACTCAAAACATTTTGTTTGCTGCATGATTGGCGTACATCAAAATCTTTATCAAATAGATGCCTGCAGAAACGTGTTATGCTGATGAAGCCCAAAAGAAGTTGTAAACAGCATTGTCTGGGATGTATAAACAATGTCACATTTCTGGAACATCCTGAGCAGAAGGCAGAAGAAATGTTCTTTGGACAGATTTTTAGTAAACATCAAATCCTGTAATCTTTATCCATGTTTCAGTAGGAAATTAAATTTGATATCGTTCAAGTAGTTCGGGTTCGAGTCCCGGTGGTGCCATGGTTGTTTGTAGTGGTTCGGAATCCACTTTAAAAAATCATTGTTACTCCACGTCCGTGGCTTATCTTCAAGTTACACGCGCCCCCTGGGTAATGCAAAGTGAGTACGTCTGTGCAGCACTTGCCTTAAGGCATCCAAAGACCAAGCTGTCTGTGTTTGCCAGCTGCATTAGAAAGAAAAAAAACTTTTGTATCGATGGCCGGGTGACTAGCGCTTTCGCTTCGAGTTTCGGGTTCGAGTCCCTGTGGCATGGATGTTTGTAGTGGTTCGGAATCCACTTTAAACCGTAAGTCCCAGTCTAATATGATTACCACACCACATCACTATATCTAGAGCTGAGTTTCCCTTATACAGTTTGCGAATGATGAGGGTGAGAGAAGTCTGACTGGGCTCCGTGATGCTGTACAGTCATATGAGACCAGGACGTACAATTTAAGGATAATTTCGAATCACTACAAACATCCATTGCTCCTCCGGGAGCCCAAATCCGCCCGTAGCCAGTGGCACCCAGTTCTAGCCACTCGGCCATTCAGGCCCCCTATCTAATATGACTGCAGAGCATTGGCCGTAGGCTGACAACCCTATCCTGTAGAAAGAAAAACATCTCCTTTCTCGAAATCTTTTCTAGAGGCATACAGCTTTGACCCACCATGGAGCTGTTGAATCAATGAAGAAGGAGCTTTTATATTTCAGTATTTTAATACTAGGGCCTGAATGGCCGAGTGGCTAGCGCTCGGTACCACAGGTTTCGGGTTCGAGTCCCGGCGGGGCCCTGGACGTGTGTAGTACTTCGGAATCCACTTTAAACCGTTCGTCCCGGTCTAATAGGATCATAGAGCGTTGCGGGGGCATTGTTACTCCGCGTCCGTGGCTTATCTTCAAGTTACACGCGCCCCCTGGGTAATGCAAAGTGAGTAATGTCTGTGCAGCACTTGCCTTAAGACGTCCATGTCTGTTTGCCAGCTACATTGGGAAAAAAAATACTAAGCAGTGTTTAAATTATATAAAATAAAATCCTACCAGCGTATAATATAAGAAACAATAAGATTTTTCTTGGGAATGGATTAATAATTTTCTCACTAGAAATAAAGAGAATAACTAGATTGGTATACGTCATATTTTTATAGTTCATGAATCTAAAAAATATTAAAAAAAGGTTGCCAAGGTGCCAATGTGCCTGGATACCAATAACAATATTTATTATAAGATGAAAATAGGGAAGAAAACTGATTCATTTAGTGTGTAATTTATAGACAGCTTTTTGTTATACTCAGTGAATTAATAAGTGAAAAATAGGAGTATGTATACTTTATCCGGTAAAAGATTTATATTGCTTTTTGCGTCTAAAAATATTATTTTTATACTTGGCCAAATTGCTGTTGTTTGTTGTTGTTTCTTATCCCACTTGGCTGGCCAAGCCCACGAGCCCATATGGACTCATGATTGAAGGGGAAGGAAGCAGCTTCTGTTGTGATGGAGCACCCGTAGGTAGAAGCCTGACTTTTGCTCCGTGACGCTCTTACAGTCATAGGAGACCGGGACCTACGGCTTAAAGTGGATTCCGAACCACTACAAACATCCATGGCACCGCCGGGATTCGAACCCGAAACCTGTGGCACCGAGCTCCAGAGCGCTAGACACTCGGCCATTCAGGTCCCAAATTTGCCAACGGCACGCAGTGTTCCCAGGTGGTCACCCACCCAAGTACTGACCGCGCCCAATGATGCTTAACTTCGGTGATCTAACGAGAACCGGTATATTCAGCATGGTACGGCCGTTGGCTGGCCAAATTGCTAAATGTAATATATTTTTTGTAAATTTCTTATTTATACGATACATACTGACCTATGCTATATTTTTCACTTTTATTAAAGGATTCTCAACTTTAGGTTGTCTTTATATAAAAGTAATAGGCTTAATCGATATAGATTATATGTAAGGATTTTAAATGTATTCCAGACATTTAATTTAATCCCTAAAACATGCCAAATATGAGTTATTTATCCTTAAAAATAAAAGAGGATTTTATGGTCTGTTTATTGCGTTATAAACTTATTAATGGAATAATTCTTCTTATAATAATCTCTCATTAAATTTTAACAAATTTTTATCTGTACATACTGACTGGAACTCATATTCTGGTACACCAATACTTAATCAGATATTATCAACTTTTTTATAACACAATATAAATTTTTGAATGATTATAAATAAAAAATTTGTAGAACTTTGAGATTCGAGTTATAAATTTGATTAAACAAAATCTAATTCTTCAACTTCGGTTTAATCAGCAGACATTTTACATTTTTTTTCTTCATAAAAATATCAAAATTTTTTGAAGACAAATTCAAATACACTCAGTGCCATTAAAGATAAGCGTCAAGAAGGTATTGTCTAAACTGATTAAAGTTTTTGCATGCTTGTTTGTAAATAAATAATAAATGAAAGCAAAAAAAGATCCTTTATTGTAAGGAAACTCACAGAAAGCACCGAAATTACTATCATGTTGCCCATCTCTAACTTGAATATCTATTGCAGAGGTATTGAGGCAAATTAGTTTCTCATGGCGCTCTAAGACATCTCATTCCAAATATATAATAGGTGCGCCTCTAGTTCGATAAATTACTACGCTGTCCAACTTTTTAACCTACGTCATCTCGCAAATTTTAAATCGGTGACAAATCTAGGGAGCGGACATGCAAAGGAAGAGTTTCAATTATGAGGAGGTAGTATTGTAACACTCTTGTTGTGTGTGGTCGAGCATTATCCTGTTGGAAAAAATGCCTTCTGGAAAATTTACCATGAGAAGCAGCAAATATGGCTGATGGAACACAGGGGTTCGAGTGTGAATGTACCCCAAACCACAGGACAAACAATAGACAGCCTTGAAATGTTCATCACGGGTTCTCCAAACGCGGGCACTTTGTCATCAAACCAAAAATGGAACTCGATTCGTCACTGATGATGGCATTCATCACATACCAATCCCATTGTTGTTGTTGTTTCTTGTCCCACTTGGTCGACAGCAACATCTAGACCAAGTCCATGAACCCGTTCCAATCCTGTTGAGTAACATATAACTCCGAAATTACGCGATTCTCAAGGATAGCTTTTAAAATGGGCTCTGCTATAAATGCAAGCCAAGCAATGATAAAGACAATGGCTCGTGCAGATTTTGGCGTCTGTGTGTGGATGTTGAACAGTGATATAGCGTATTTATAGGACACACGTGTTATACTCCTGGTTATTAGTCGCCCTAAAGTATCCTGAACCAGGGTGACGTGTGTGTAAATTCATTCTTATCCAATAATTCCAACACTTCCTTACAGTATAGAAGAATGGGTGAGATAGTGGACATCCGCCTCTATCATCCTAATGATTCTTTTCTTCTCTAGCGTCGAAAACTAACTTTTTTTTTTTTTTTTTTTTTTTTTTTTTTTTATGATGACGAAAAGGCATCTTTGGGGATAAAACATCCTGCAACATATAAATTGCATACAGAATATTCTAGGATGACAATTTATGGGTTAGGGTGGATGTGCATTAACGCCTTCTGGCCTTGCGTAATGCAAATTTTCTACATTTTTAATCACTTGCTTATGTGCATGATGCACACTTTCAAGCCAAGTTTCGATGGGATTCAACATCTTCTTCTTGGTAGGCTGCTTTTTAGGGTCAATGAATATAAATAGAACATGAAATGATATTTATAATATAAACACATTAGTATTAAGATACATGTACGTATACTCATACGCACATATGCATATAATAAATAATTAATACTGTGAGAAGATTTACTTTGACTACATACAAATATTTTAAGAATCAGAAGATTGAAAGGGGTTTCCAAAAATAAAAAACTATAATTCAATATAAGAAACACAAACTGTTTTTAACAACTTTTATTATGAGAGGATCATAATTATTTTTTAACTTAAGTTAGCTAATAAGTAAAAAAAGTACACATTTTAAAAATTTTATTTAAGGATTAATATTATTTTTTGAAGTATAATAATTATATTTAAAGAGTGATATCATTTTGTGTTTAGAAGGAGTTTAAAATAACTAAAAAATAGTAATCAGGGACATTAGTTTTGAATTATTTTTTTTAGAAATGTTTTAAAAGTTATTTTAATATGCTTAAATTGCAAATTGCAAATTTTTTATAACGGATAAAGCTTACTTAAAGACAGCTTTATGCATCCTAAAGTTGTTTCGTTTGATTCCTTTTCAATATACGTTTTCACTTGAAGGTAGTACTTAATCTTGTCTTCAAAATCAATCAGTTCTCTCTTTTCCGATACAAATGTTTGAATCTCTTCATTCCGAATGTTTTGCCACAAATGCTCATATTTAGAAAATAGTTCCAGATAATTATCCAGTTCCTAGAAATTAAAAGCATTAATTATTTTCCAGAAAAGAAAATTTGCTCTTCAAAATTTTTATTAACACCCATTAAAATTCATGTTCTAAAAGATTAAAAACGTATTCAAATACCAGTTTTGTGTTCTTCATGCACGTTTGGATGGATCCATATAATTGCAAAATCTCTTTGTCTTCAGAAACTTGTCTGTACAATGTCAAACCAGCAGTTGAGCAATCGGACTTGCTGGCACTTTTATACAATCCGGCTTCTTTGCCTGTTTTTTCATCGTCTCGTCCGGGTTCCTAAAAGAAAATTAACTCTTAGTAATTAGCTATATTAATCCGCTAATTTTTTAAAATTATTCCGAACATTACCCCGAATGGCAAAAGTTGGATGTAAACGATTTGTTTTAACACATGGTAGTAGAATTTAGGGCCGGATATGCGTCTTGATTCAGTGTTGTTCATGGATAGAAATTAAATTATTTCTTAAAGTTATTAAGCGATGTTTAGCTGTCATGTTTATTTAAAATTTCCAAAGACAGCACTGCACAACTGCTACACATAACAAGCAAAACAAAATTATATAACAAATACCTACAAATTCATCTTAAAAGCATGTTCGTTAAGGTTGTTTGTACCATCCGTACTGCCTGGAACTCTTCACTCGACTCCGCACACTCCCTTTTCTCTTTCTCCCTCTCCCATTGTTAGTTCAAAGGCTAACGGGCGAAAGAAAAACGCGTGTAATGTCCAAAGTCTAACGTAAGGGTCAAACCCTCCTTGAAAAAAATATCTATTAATTTTGAGTTCAAGGCTATAGATTTTTGTAGGAATACATGGTAAACCCTTACTATGGCCAAATGAAAGAATCTTTTTTAAATCTTTTATATTTTTCGTAATGTTGAACAGTATTCATTTGATAATAAAAGTGATATTTATCGAATCGAGTTTATTAAATCATTATTACATTAATCTCTTAATTTCCATTATTAAATTAATGGAAGCTATTAAATTGATAATAAAATCATCAAATTATTAAATATTTTTTAAATTATCGATTATCGAATGATTTTTTAATCATTTCTCATCGAAGATGAATTGCAAAATTTCTGAACGTTGTTTAATAATTATTTTAGTTCTCATTTAAAATAATTTTATGGAGAGGAGCAAAATGTTACCATGGTTACTTATGAACAATGCTGTGCAAAATACTATCTGACCGGCTATTGTGTGGTAAATTGGCAAGCTGCCATAACTTTATTGCAACTCAGCACGCAGTAAGAAACCTGACATGCATGAGCGAATCTCATGATATCACATTCATTTAATATTGGCCATTTTAAAATTAAAATCTGGACTAAGTTCAAAGGTATTTAGTGCAACAATAGAAAAATCGACAATTTAGAAAAATTATGAGTTCTTAATTGTACCAGAATATTTTAAGTGTTGTTTTTTTTTTCGGTAAGATTGCAAAATAGGAGCTGTTGGGATTTGGCGTCAAAAAACGGGTTGCGATTGTAAGTGTAATGAATTGCAGACAGTACATGAAACCGGGGTTGCCCTATTTCGCGCCACAAAATAGACGCCAAATCCAAACGGCCCCTATTTTGCAATTTGGCCTTTTTTTCTAATAATCAACTTAACTCTATAAGCAAATTTAATCGTTGTTTTTAAAATAAAACACTACATTTTCGACCACTAATATTTAAATTATGCAACAACCCTAATCCATAATTGATTTTTGCATAATAACTCAGATGATAAGGACAAGTAACCTTAATAATATTAATTAATAATTAATGAACATCAATTGTTAGTAGAATATTATGGCCCAATTGTATAGTTGAGTCTTAATTGTTCTTTGAATTGTTGTTAAACAAGTTTGTTAATGAACTGATAGAATTGCTGCTAAACGATTGATAAATGACAACAATATCAGTATAAAAATCAATTTCAGTTAATTTGTGATGCTTTGTGAGGAAAAGAGCACTCCCATAAGGAGTGTACTATTGAAGAGAAAATTGGTGTTCCCAAATGTATTAATTGCAACGCCATCGGTCATCTTGCAGCCTGGATAGGCTGTCCCAAATTCCCGAAAATTAACTCCAACTCCAACAGACAAGCAGTTTATCCGAAGATCATCCCTTCTAGACAAGTTACCTCCAACGTCAGGTTTGCTTCTATGTTAAAAAATTCTGCTACTTCATCCGCTCCTGCAATTGTGACTCAGAATCAGAGTGCTTTATCCAGCATTCGAGCTATTAACTTATTCCAAAATGCAATTTTCTTAATGAAAGAATTTATTTCTGTATTTACTGACATCAAAAAACTTCCAAATGTAATCAATTAAATATTCGCAAATTGTATGTGGTCTAATACTTCTATTAATACCCTCTAATGACTCGGCTGGTTACAGGACTTTATGCAAAAAATAGCTATTGGAAAGCTATTAATAATTGATAAGTTATTTTTTAAATAAATTAATAATATATATCTCACTCTTTTTCTATCTAATCAATGGGCTTAAAATTTAAGAAACTTTTCTCATTCACAAAGCAGGAGATAGAGGTTGCTATGCAATCAAGACTCTCCGTCAATCTGGCAAATCGTGTGTTTGTTGTGATGTTTTGTTTTATGACATCAAATTTTGTGTGATAAGCCTCGCAAAAAAAACCTACTTAAACGTCTAAAACAATATTACACATGTCGAAAACAGTACGTAAACATACTTTGTACTGCCACTGAATTATTTGCCTTGACGCTGAAATTATATCCATAGCTGCCTTATTGATAACTTCTTGGATGTCGTCTATGGATGGAACCATAACCAGTTTCTTGTCTTTTAGGTGTACTTCCGCTTTGAACCAAGGGTTTTTCATCGAGTTTTCTTCAAAGCTTATTTTCTCTAAAAATTAAAATTAAATAATATTTATGTACTTTAAAAAATAATGTTCATAATTATAATAAATATAATATAAAATATAACAGGAAAATTGAAAAAATATAAATACATACTACGGTTACAGAAATAATTTTAGCTTACAAATTTTATTTCTTTATTTTCATTAATTCGTAATGGTTTTAAAGATGTATCATGGTCATATATCATCAAAAATCAATCAAGAACTAGTATGAATATGGTAATTATATATAATAACTTGATCATATTCATAGATCTTACCATTGTAAGAAGTACTGTGCAGAAGAACTTCTAACGAGTCACAAATAGATGTAATAACACTCTCCAAAAGTTTCTTGCTGCACTGATGCTGCAGTCCCACTGACACATCAGTTATTTTTCTTTTCTGTTGCTTTGCTATGAATAATGATTTTTTTAGTTGAAAACAAGAAGGTCAGATCACTTTTATAATATATTAATTTCATTTACCTACTTCATATTTAAATGAAATTAATATATTATAAAAATGACCTGTTATTCGTTATAAGTTCAGTGTTTTATTTTAAATTTAATTTTCTTTTTAATAGAGAAATAGAATCTTATAGAATTAAAAAATATATATTACCTTTAAATGCCATTTCAAGGACTTTTAGGAATGTTTAAATATTTTTAGGCCAACTATTTTGTCTTCTGACAGGAGTATTATGAATTTTATAGAACAATAGTCAAATAAGTATCTGCTTGCATTTTCTCTGGATCATTATTAATGCTTATAAAACAATCATTAAAATAATACACGCATTTTTTTTTTGTCTGTAATAGAACAGCTTTTTAACGTAGGTGATATCTTTTTTAATCATACCTAATTTACCTTCCACAAAATATCCCCCCAAAATATTTTAATAAAATAATATACACATTTTTTTCTGCAATAGAATACCTTTTTAATATATGTTATATCTTTTTTGATCACACCCAATTTACCTTCTTCAAAATATCCTCCAAAACTTTTTTATTTTTTTAAAACTATCATTATAATGCTTTGTGGGATATTTTGAATAAGACAAATTAGATGTGGCTACAAACGATATCACCTACATTAAATAGCTATTCTATTACAGACAAAAAATGTGTGTTATTTTATCACTTATCAGCGAGAAATACAGCTATGATTCTTTTAATTTGCCTCCGCATATTTTTTTTTTATAAATACTAACATTTTTCTTCCTCCTCATTGAAGCTACTCTCCTTCACAAAAACTTCAATGACCTCTTGGACTGCATCTTCAACAGCGAGGCTCCGTTTCTCTAGGAAGTCAGCGCCTTCAGCTGCAGATGCCTAGAGAAAGAAAAAAAAATAATATTGCAGTTAAACTTTTCTACACATTAATTTAAAATAAAAATAATATGTTTTATATAATTTTTTGAGGCATGAAGTACATCTCAAAAGATACAAATGCACAATTAATTCCTCTTGAAAGAAAAAAATGGTTTATGACCTTTAAAAATCTGTTTAAATATAATTATCATGTAAAATCTTTAATATTTTTTACCCTTTCAGTCCTTCAAAATTTTCAATCTCTACAAAAAGAGGTATTTTTTAAATTAATTTCTTATTTTGTTTATTTAATATTCATACTTTTATTAAATAATCACTTTGCTCCTTAAAAAATTAATTAATGAGAAAAATTTTGACTTGACATATATTTAATTGGGGCCTGATTGCCGAGTGTGGCACTGACGCTCAATGCCACAGGTTTGAGGTTTGAGTCCCGGGGGGGGCATGGATGCTTGTAGTGGTTCGGAATCCACTTTAAACCGCAGGTACCGGTCTAATAGGACTGTTAGGCGTAGGACCTTACCCAGTAAAAAAAAACATCTCCTGCCTCGAAATCTACCAGTAAGCAGAGGCCTTGACCTACTATGGGGCTGTTGCTGTTATGCTGTTGTACATTTACAAAAAATGGGTTATAGCAACCTCACAACGGTTTTCATTTGTTATAAAGTGTATTAAAAATTTTACATTCCTCTTTTTTTTTTCAATGCAAAAAACAAAATTTTTATCATTGGCGTAACAGCCCCATGGTGGACCAAGGCCTTGGTCTTCCTACTAACAGGTTCCGCAACGTAAGATGTCTTACTTTTAACTAGGTAGAGTTGTCAGCCGTAAGCTCAAATTTCTACGATGATATTAGACCGGGACCTACGGTTTAAGGTGTATTCCGAATCACTATAGATATTCATGGCATTGTCGAATCTCGAACCCGAAACCTGTGGCACAGAGTGCCAGAGCTCTAGTCACTCGGCCATCAGCCCATTCTTATAAAATGAGTAGGCAAAATATAAACTGTGTAAGCAGTTATTCTGTAGATATTGTTCTCAAGAAACAAATCTTAATAATCTCAGGCACTTAATTATCTGACAAAACAAAAAATAAAACAAAATACAAAGATATAAATGACAATGAAAGATAATCTTAATATAAGATCTTTTCAACAAGCTTACAAGTAATGTCTAGATTAGTTTAAGATTTAAAGGACATTAGAAGATATATGAGGACAAAGGTAAAATATAATAATAATGCAGAGAAAATATTATTTTTTATAGGTAAATACATGGCACAACAGATTCTTTACTCACCGAAAGAATGGTAGAAAATGCTTGAATAGTTACTGGATTTTCAGGAGCCACAGGGCATAATTCTACTTCTGCGACCTGTGACAGCGTCTCATCGACTCTGTGGTTCAGAATTTTGCAAAGTCTACATCAAAAAAAAAATTAATTGTAAACTATTAACAATTTCAAAATATCTAGAACAATATTAAAATTGTTTCGATTTTAATTCATTATTTTACCGATCAAAAAGGGATTCAATGTGAGCAACGCATTCACTGTATTTCTCCAAGAAGGAATCTATATTCAGGCTGGACCAAGTGATGGTAGTCATTCCTGGTTTCAAAACGTTGTCCAAGATCTCCAGATGAATTTCCAGTAAGGGGATCAGCTCTTCTCGAGATAAATTTCTTAGCTCTTTATGTCTTTTTAATAATTTCTGAAAAATAGTTTTTAAAAATTGCAGAGAAATATCTATTAACAAAGTCCTATTTTGAATTTAACCAAAGTTTAAATTTAGCAATTATTTCTCAGTTACCAGACTAAATTACAATTGAGAATATCTCCAATAAGCATAGAGAGAAATATGACTGATACGAATAGTTTAGTTGTTATTATACACCATGGACAGCAACCAAATTATTACAAATAGAAAATAACTCTAATTGAAAGGAAAGATAATGAATATATACCTCCAAGCAATTCTTATGTTGTTTCAACTTTTTCTGTTGGTATAGAGCTGTCTTTGCTACTGGGGGTACCTCCAAACTCATTTGAGACATCAGATCTGCTTCTCGAATCAACACGAAAAGCTGCTCATTGTTATTCAGAACCATTTCTTGAGTGTCAACATCTTCATCTATGATATTAGCCAGTAAGCACTGACTCATCAGGGAAATCTGTTGTGCAAACATTGAGTTAATAGTTAAATTCTGATTGATTTTAGAAGATATCATAGAAGACTTTGAACTTTGCACAGGATATTTGGACTATACCGCATTGACTGAGCAGGGAGATCTCGGAGTGTATGAAAGTTGTCTAAAGAACCATACCTCTACCACACATAGATTTAACGAAAAATGCAAAAGAAAAAATATGATGTCACATCTGGTGAGTGGAAAACAAACTGGTAATTGCATATGACATGCAATTTACATTGAAAGGCGTTTAAAATAACCCCATTCATATTGAGATTTAAGCGTGCCTTATACAATGGCTAACTGTACGTGGCTCAAAAGTCTTGTATCCATAAAAGTGACGGAGCAACTAAAATCTCGTTCTGTAGTAACTGCAGTTCGATATAGCAGTTCCTCCACATATCAAGTCTAAAGATATCACATCTGATGGTCATGACTGCCTATATGTTCAACGACAGCTGTTTATTTGAATAACAGACACGCACCTATCATCTATATCTCTTTAAATTGGGGGTAGATTTTATTAAACATCTATGTTTCTCTTTAGTTTTACAGATTTACGATTCTAATAAAACTCATTTTCCATATACAGAATGCAACGGCATATTCTCTTTTTCGCACTTTTCTCAAAAAACTATGCGTCAAAGATGTATAGTTCTTTCGGCAACTTTTATGTACTCCGAGCGAGGATTCTCACCCTTCACAATTTATAAGTATTGTCAGAATACTATATTTTTTGAGACATAAAAAGATTTTTTTCAATCTTCAGAATGTTTTCTTGCAGATATAAATAAATTAATTGCAAATGTATAGTATGTTTTTAAATCAGATTAGTAAGGTTCTACCATGCATTCCCATAACAAACTATAAAACGGACTGGGAAAAGTTCAAGGTGAATAGAGCCTCTTTTCAAGGACGAGTTGACCCTTACGTTAGACTTTGAACTTTACACAGTTTTTTTCGCCCGTTAGACTTTGGAACCGATAAGGAAAGAGAAAAGGGATGGTACAAAGTGTCGAGTGAAAGTTTCCAGGCAGAGCTAGGGTACAAAGAACGAATTGACTTTCTAAATTATTTTATAAATACTTGTCGTATAATTGTGTTTTGTGTGTTACGTGTTGCAATTATACAATGCTGTCTTCGCAATTTTAATAAATATGACAGCCAAAACTTTAGAAGTATCTTTTAAAGAAGCAGTTCAGTTTCAAACTTGAATCAACACTGAATCAAGGCCACACGATGTTAACTTTTAGATTAAATTCTATTTAAACTCGAAAATATTTTTCAACAATTGCGCAATAAAAGAATTTTGCTATTATTTTATTTAATAATTCATCATGG